>JAPMOQ010023315.1:2874954-2901504 GCA_026543055.1 Argiope trifasciata | reverse complement strand
ACACACACACACACACACACACACACACACACACACACACACACACATGTATTTATATGACAAATAAAATTGAATTATTAATATACTTAGAAATTCCTTGTTATTAAAGCTTTTAAATAAAGTTTTGCATAAGAAAGCCTCCAAAGATAATTCTTTAACTGCTTTTGTATTGTTTTTAAAGACCTGAGGCTGCCGTAAATTAAATAAAAACCATTGGATAATAACAAAATAGTTTGATATATTCTTGAAAATTCACGTGTGTTTAAGAGTGGAAGGCTTACGTTTTAAAACTAAATCGCCTCCCCCCCCCTCCGTTTTACATTAGAATTTATGAGTTTTTAATAAGGTAGAAACGATAATTTCAAATGATAAACTTAATATCAGAGAAAAAAATTAGTTATTTGGAACTGCTTAATTCGTAATAAATGTGATACTGATCTAAATAAAAAGTAAAAACACGAAATTCAGCAAAAAATTAAAATGCAAATAAATCAATAAATTGACAAATTAAAGATATTTATTCCTTTCATATTCCTTGATGAACTAACGAAGTATTTTTCGGAATCTTTGGAATAACTTTTACACCCCAAAACTGGTTACCCCGCCCTCCGTAGCCCTTATTACAGATATATTACATCTAACTTAATATCCATAAATTATTGAAGAATAAATATTTCCAAAGAATTTTAATAAATTAAAACATTACTCACAATTATTTAGCTTGGATCGATTACTAACTAAATACATAAATGAAATTATTTTACTTAAAAATTCTGGTGTTATTTAGTTAATCAATCAAATTAACACTAACGGCGATTCTACAAATGATAATAACACTTCTAACCGGTTCTTTTTGAGCCAAAAGAAAAAAAACCCTTCTCTTCACCCACAAAATGTAATAGAACATTCCGTTTTTATGTGGATACTGACCCCTACTTTTAGGGTTACTAGGGTTTTTCTCGTGACGGTAAGTCAGTACTCTATACTGTAGTTTGTAAGCTATATTTTTTTTACCGAGATTAAATAGTAAAGTCGCTGTCATTAATCTATCACTTGTGAATAGTCTTTTGACGAACATATAAAACATATAAAAGAGGTGTGTATGTGTAAAATATTAATTATTTGTGTTTGTCTTTGGGGAGAGTAAGTATTCAGTATCAGAAATTTTAAGCATTTATGTAATTGTTAAGCAGTTATTGTAACTCAGTTAAAACTGACTTACAATACTATAATCCATAAATATTTAAATCATAAATCTACTTATACATCATGCGAGCGATTTTTTTTTTTTTTTTTTTTTTTTTTTTTTTACGAGTTTGAATCGCAGTTCCAACAAATCTTATTTATGTCTTAAAAAATATGAAATAGGTCAAAATCCCGAAAATTCAGTACAAAATGTATAATATGATAATAAGTAAGTTATGGTAATGGTAACTACCATTAGTTTGGTTAATTACCATTTTCAGCTAAATAATGCTTATTATTAATTGATAATTTTTATAAATCCTCATATTTTTGATTTTATTCGTGTTAAATTAATTTACTGTATAAACTTTGAGTTTAAATATTCATTTGTCAAAATTTTGGACTTTTGCCATTCTGGTATGTCTGTATATATTCTTACTGTTGCTGTGAAAGGTGTTGAGAAAAGAATGATAAGTCCAATAAAGATGCCAGTCAGTATTTCATCATGAGAGAGACTTTACTCGAACTAATTGCACAATCTGGAAGAAATATCAATTAACATCACATCTCTCACAAGAACACAAAGAGACCTTTACAAAAGGGGTAACAGCTCACGAAAAAAGATGGAAAATAACAGAAAATTGTTACCACCACAAAAACCACAAATATTTTGGGAACACGTGTTTTTTTCTTTTGCATTGCGCACATTAAACAACTACAGAGTGTTTCAATTGTTTTTTCTCTACACTACTGGATGTGTGGGATTAAAGAAATTATAATTAACTATTAACACAAATCGCATCAGATGACAAGTAAGATTAAAACTGGAAAACCTGAAAAGAAATAACGCAACATGAAACTACCTTAATACACACAATATTACTTAAAAATGAATTTGAAATATTAGATATGATTTTCTAAATGCAACATGCGAAAACAAAAGTTGCCATTTTTTAGCAATATATTTGGAGTTGAAGAATGAGACTCTCTGAATACAAAATATGAAATCAATACTTTTTTATTATAATATTAAGAACATAGTATATTGCTTTTTATTTCGAACTATAACGAGCTAGAGCTTGACCATCTATATTAATAGCCAAGTGAAATATGTTTTATTGGAGCTCTGTTGGTCAGATCATTTAACATAGAGGTAAAATATTTGATTCAATCATGCTTTTTTGTATAGGAGTGTACAATATTCAGCAAATTTATTAAAAGTTATTTGAGATTTCTCATCACAGCTTTAAAAAAATCATGATTAAAATTATAATTAAAATAATAAAAAATTACATCAGATTAAAATTCAAAAATTTATCCTTTTTATGATATCAATTTAAATGTGCGGTGTTTTTTAACTTGAATTTCGCAAGTTTTAAAAATATATATATTGTATCATGTACAACAGTATTTTATATTGTTACTCTGAATCCAATTGTCTCCATTATTTTATCAAATTTTTAATTTTGTGATCTTCAACAAATATTGTCCACCTGTTGTCTACACATGAAAAAGGAGTTAGTGGTGTAATACTATCGCAAACACAATTTAAAGATATAGTACCTGAACATTTACTCTTTAGTTCTAGCTGCTCTCATTGTACATGATTCCATTAAAAATGTTTATGAACAGAGCAGATCAAAGCTTAATAAATTACCATGACTCTAGTTTTTATGATTAATCAATGGTTAAGAATAAATTGAAATCATGAAGTACTACATAAGAAATTTCATATAAATTAAACGCAGTCAAATTTGAAACGCATATTTGAAAAAAAAACCAGCTTATGGGCAAAGATTGTAAGTTTTAAATCTAATATTTCAAAACGGTTCCTTCTATGATTTGTAAATAAAATCAAGAGTAATAATTTTTTTAATAATTCTTTCTTTTCGCAGTTTAGAAAAAGCAGCAAATAAAATTTATAACTACTATTGAAAAAATATTTATAAACGAACAGAAGTAATTAAAAATACATTTATTAATAACCAAGCAATGTAATCAATCAGAAGAAATGGTTGAGAAATTGTTAAGAAGAAGGACTTAAGGACTTTAATCGTATTATTTATTATTATTATTATTTTGCGATTTATATTAATGTCAAATAACAAACAAAAACTGCTTCATATTTTGTAACCACAGAGTCTTTCACATTCATAGCAATATTTCATGAATGACGACACATTTTATAATTAATTTTTCTTTATATTCAAAACTCAGTTACCAAGTAAAAATCTTGAAACATCGTTAATTGGCAGAGACAGTGAGAGAAAATTGTTTCATTTTACATTGTCAGCATTTCTGCACATATTTATTTAGTGCTTCTTATTTACTATTGATAATAATGATAATTTAATATTAATTTATCTAACAATTTTACTATTTTTTATTGAATTAATTTTTTCATGTGATTCGCCTATATCTCAATAACGCTCTGTTAGTATTAAATCTATTCAAAATTTTTAGTCTTGGTCTAATAATTAAAATTAACAAAATTGATTCCATTGATGATATGTTTTATCAAAACATAACATTTTCATCTAATAAAATTAAAATAGAATGTTTTTATTAGAAATAAAAATTTGAATGTTTCGTTATTTTTGACATTTCTTATATATTTATGTGAAGTAATTTGTATTAAAATTGCATTAATACTTAATTTTATAACATAATGAAATGCAAAATGAAATTAAATGAAACGCTTTATAATAATCATAATAGGAAAAAATTATTTTCTACATATTTATAACATGGCTAGTTTAGGAAATATTTATAAAAATAACTTAACGTTAACTAATTAACGTTAAAAACGTTTCTTTCCAGGCTGAAAAAAATGGAAGTATTTCATATGTGTTGCATATTAAAGACTAGTTCTAGTCAGCCGTGCTATTTTCCTAAATTTTATGTAACAGGAATTATTAAATCTCCTTTAAATTAAGTTAAAATGACATTATAAATTTTTATATACAATTTTCACCAATTTTCGATTAGGATCCTGTAAATGTGCGAATTTAAAGTAAATTATTTAATAAGAATTCTAAAAGCATGCTATAAAATGTAGTACTCAAGCTTTTATTGAATTTAAATCTGACATTAATTATGATTTATATCCTTATAAAAATTATTTATTGATGATATCAAATATTTAAAGGGATATAAGGAAATACATTCATATAAAAAAATTCATATTTTGAAACCATCAGCATCATTAGTATAGCTATCCGAAAAAAATATGAAAAATTTCTGAAAGAAAAGATCAAAACTCTAGCTCAAATGTTCTTTTTGTCTTTCTTGAATTACGTCGAAGGTTCTTGAATTTTTATAAACGTAACTGTTTTTGTTAATTAATTTATTTATTTGCATTCAGGAAATAGAATAGATCTTATTTTGTAAATTATTGAATATTCTTTCTTTATCAGAATTTTTTTCTTATGCATTAAAGCTATGTTTGGTATATTAATAAATGATTGCTGTACATTTATTTTATTAACTTTAAAATTTTGATTTTATAAATACCAAATTAATTTTCCTCTAAACTTCTCCGTATCTAAGAGTATTCGAATGTTTCCAATAATGTGTAAAAAAAGGGTGATACTAAATAAATTTTTTCAGGAAATTCAACATTTTCAAACATTTCTTTTTTGGAAAAAAAAATTAATAATTTAAAATTTTATATAGACGACAAAACTATTATTTCTCAAATTTTACAGCTATAGAATACGAAGAGAATTTTTAAGTTTTGTTTAATATTTTCAAGATTTTATGACATTTTTTTTAATTTTGAGAGTTAATTAATAAAAAAATTATTAATTAATTGGTAATTCTTAAGTCATGGTTTAAAGGTATTTTTTAATTTTGAGAATTAATTAAAAAAGATTATTTATTAATTAGTAATTATTAAGTCCAAATCTATTGTTTTCATCTTGAAATATTTGTTACTTAGAATGCATGATTCATATAGACATGAAATATTTCTTGTATTTTTCATAAATTCTGTTAAAAAAAACTACATATTCAATAGTATTCAGAATTGAGTTACGGGAAATTATGAAGTAAAATTTAATTGCACTGAACTTTGTGTAAGATACTTTTTAATTATTTTAGATGCTTACTAGTTTTAATATTAACATAGCAGTTTATGACTTATTTATTATCTAGTAGAAATAATAAATAATTATTCTGTGTTAATATATGGAGGCTGCATTAAGAATTTTTCTTGCTTTAAAATGTTATGCAATACATATATATTTTTAAATGAAGAAAAAACTTACTGTATTGAATTTTACATATAATATCAAAATTATATGCAAGTTTAATACAGAACTTTTTTCCCTTCACGACCATTACAGTTATATTTATTTTCTTATGGATAATGAACTGAAGTTCATAAATTTTTTTCAATGAAAAATAACATAACTTTTTTGAAAAATTCCCATTTTTTTTTTCTAAAATTAATCGATAAAAATGCAATTTTTAAAACGAATATTGGACGGAATGTTTCTCACTCTCTCTACCACTTACAATTTTTGAAAAACGTAAAGCCAATTTAAAAAAATCTTAAAAACTCTTTCTTTATGTTAGGTAGTCTTGATAAAAGCATGAAATAGACAAATTGCTAATGCAAACAGTATGTTGATGATATAATAATAGTTTTGCTTGATATTAAAACTCTATGATATAGTTGAGGAATATTCAATACTGTATAATTAAGTAAACACAAATTTCTTCTAAATTTTAATAGCAACAAAGGGAACAAAAATGAATTTAATAGTGACAAATTAATAAACAAAATGTCATATGCATCTGATTTCACACATAATTAATAATGCAAGCAGAGGATAAATTATTTGTACATTAACAAATCTAAATATGTATATATATATATATATATTTAACACACATCTCAGTAGACACTTTATAATCAACACTGAAAATAAATAAACATAAATTAAAAATTTCAAACTTAATATTTCATTACATACATATATAGAGAGACATACTTACAGAGAACACTATATTTTATATTTATACTCATCAAACAACTGTAAAATAAATTAGTTAAAGAGCACCACGTGATATCTGCAAAATGCAAAACTAAAATTAACTTAACAAAGCCTCACAAAAATGCAATTTTATGTAATATCTTGATATATTTACAGATATTATATAATTTATATATTGATATTTTAATATATATTTGTACAGTTATTATACTCTATATAGCACACACTTATAATTTGTTTGATAAGTACAAACAATTATAGTCACAAGATATTATTTCATATTTTAACAAGAAACTTTGTATAAATTTAAATATTTTTAGTGTGTCTGAATATAATTTTTTTCTAGTAATATATTTTTAAGTGTAAATATTTACATAAAATGCGATGGAAAGAATATCTTAAATATAATTTAAACGTAGATAAATATTATAATCCATTTCTTGTTTCACATGCACTCTCAAATACCTTGTAACGATAGATAATTTTCAAAAGTTTGGAATTATGTAGAAATCGCTATTATGATTCCGAAGGCATTTTATTGGAGCAGTATTTATAGCATTTAACATTAGACAGACAGAAAAATATATTTTTGTACAGGGGGATCAAGAAATAACAGGAGGTATTCGAAGACATGTAGCGTATTATGTAATGGATGAAATGTAACAAAATTTAGTCATCATAAGCAGTCAAGTATATGGTTTTGATTTATCAAAAAATTAGCTTTAAAAATCGCCAATAGTGAAAATTTTCGAGCTGCGATCAAAATTTTCATTTTGTAATTTGCATATACGAGCATTGTGTAAAGTAATATCGAGAATGAAAAAAAGGGTTGTTGGAATTAAAGTCATTGCGCAAGAACTCGTCCGTAGATGACCTTGTTATTCGTTAACATGCCTTTTGAGTCAAGCTGTTTCGTCAGTGAGATGAAAATGCCAGCGTTGCTCTTCGTGCATACAGGTGATTAAAACAGTTACGTGGAGGACCGATGTCCATAACTAACTTCCGAAGAATGGCAGAAAGATTTGAAACAAGAATTCTTGGTGTACAACAGGCCGATGACTATTTCTTGTTGTGGAACTACTTGAAATCTTGAAAGGCGTTATATATCAATGACATGTTCCTGAATATTCCAACTTTAAAACAGCAACAAACGGTACAAGTCAGAAGAATAAACGTTGATATGCTACGATCCATCGTCGAAGTCATCGTGCATCACTGCAATTAATTTCTGCAGCTTCAGGTTGTGGTCACCTTAAGTCAAATTTGTTAGTTGAAATAATAAATGTTTTTCATTGATATTTGGCGTGCTGTTATTCATTGTTCTCACTGGCAATCATTTATTATTTTTCTAACATATTGAGCTTGCAGCGCTAGGATTTCCCATATCGGATTTCATTAATACTAATTTTTTTTCTTGATGTCTTCTGGAGGTCAAATTTTATAATATTCCTTTCGTACACAACACGTTACAGGACTCCGGACACTACCTGTTGATCACCATGTACTTTAAGTTTTTGACAAATGTTTTCATTTAGAAGTGTATTATACATATTTATAATATTTCAACATTTTTTTGAATGATAAAGGACTTACTCCCAGTAAAAGATGAAGCTGGAATGCTATCAAATATGATGTTCATAATGATTTTTAGAGCAACTTAGTGCTTTTTTTCCATGATCTATCTGCATTTGAAGAAAACAAAAATTGAAATCCATGTTAAAATTAATGTTTTCTGAGAATAGTTGCTATAAATGACCTTTAAATCTAGCAAATTATTAACTATAAGATTAAATGAATTAAATGTAATCAAATCTTATTTTACGATTTGACTGCTTTTAATTTCAAATATGCTTTCCTTATAGAAAAATTTTGCTTTGGGATTCCAGTCTTATATTTAGGATTATTAGAGTAAAAAAGCAAAAACTTTTGTAAGATTTAATAAAGCTTTATGAAATAACAATGCCCGAGGATGATATTTTTTTTCCATGATTTAAGAAAATCCACATCAAATTATTTTTTAAATGACATCAAATATAACAAATATAGGAAATTATACAGATGGTACAGTTAAATTGTATTAAATTTTAATTTGTATTAAATCATTACGAGTAAAAGTATAACATTAGAAATACACAGATATCGTACAAGAAAGAATGATATCCTACAATACTCGCAATATCATTAATATTGTACAGTACTGCATAATATTATATAATATAGAATAATTCTGCACAATATCATATATTATTGAATTATATCGAATATTGTTACACAATATCCTAAATTTTTGGAATTTGATGTATTTTAGCAAATAAAGGAAAGTGTTGTGAAAGGTCGGAAAAATAAACGAATTAATAAAAAATATACATTTTCCAAGGTATTTGAGAGTTTCATGAAAATAAACCACCCCTCGAATAGCACATGATGAAACTTTCTATAATCTAAGTTTCAAAGACACAAATAGAATATATATTTGTGTATAGATATATAATGTACATAATTTCATTGATAAGGCTTCTAGAGTTTTGGAATTCACAGTACATGATAGAAATTTTTTAAGTACTTGTAATACTCCATCAAGCAGAAAAGTGATATTAATAAAAACGATTCTTCGTTGTTGAAAGACTGTTTTGACTACACAACGGCTTTACCTACATGACTCCAAAGAAAAAAGTCATGAATGTCGCTTACACAATCGTTGCCTGTTTCTGAATAGTGCATCGATGATTAGAAAGTGAGACGATATTATAGAATTTATTTAACCATTTCGCCATAGCATTTCGCACTGATAAAATGCCACCATTTGAATGGAAATCTGAACCAATATTATACTCAATACTCAATTAATGTTCGGTTTTAGTACTCAAAAGAATCTGAAAATGGGAGTAAAAAAATCAGATGTTGAGTGCCTATGTGTACAATTAATCTGTACTGTCCAACCCAGGAATGAAAACATGGAGATACAGTTTTCAGCTCTTCCATTCCATTCCTGAATTAAAATGAGATCCTTCAAAAGCTGGGGAATGTAAATATTATTCCTAATTACGTTACCTACAGATTTTTAGCCAGTTTTATACCTAATATTTCCCACGTAAAATCTGCTATCTCCAATTCAGGAATGAATTTTTCAAACCATATCAGTTCTCCCCAATAGATCATTGAGAACCTTGATATTCAGATAGCTAGGATCTTTAACAAAATCTCTTATTATAGAGTTAGTTAAAATAATAAAGATATCAAATATGTTCGACATTAGTTCAAGATGTTGTAGCATTCACATTTTAATGTTGTAGCATTCACTAATGAAATCTAATTAAAATTTATATAGTGAAACGTAATTGGTTAGGCATACATTTATATTTTAATAAGCAGAAATCGTTCCTATTTTAATTTTGCATACGTTACATTCTTTTCTGGATCTACTGTTATAGACTCCATGTTTGCCATTGAAGGGTTCACAGTAATGATTTTCAATTCCAAAGTTAAAAAGGATTAGGATAATAGTTTGCGACGATAGTAAGAAATAACAACAAACTTTGGTTGAAAAGTATTTGAGTAAACTTCGGTGAGTGTAGTGAATTTATAATGAATTTGAAAGGAAAAAATATTTCGATTTCAGGAGTATATAACAGCATGACCAAGTATTTAGATGGCTATTAGATGTCTAGTAATAATTTATCTTTCGTCAATATCAAATATAGGCGATGTTTGGAGCGAAAGGGTCAAATAATTCAAAATTCAGCAAAGCAATTTGAAAAAGTTAAATTAAAAATATTTAGAAGTTACAACTGGCTTTTGGCATCTGAAAAATGCACGCAGTAGAAAATATTACTTTTAGAAGATATATTTTTTTTAATGTATACAATATTGAAGACAAAATTCCATTAAATTCAATGAAAATAGAAAATATAAGTAAGAAAGAATAAAATTTCTGCCCAAAACTGCCCAAAAAACATATAAAGCCCAAAACTGAAATTAAAGTTATTCAGTTTTCCAAGGGTATTAACACCTGCATTTTAAATTTCGGTCAAAACAGTTGATGATATCATACTAAACATAACAGAATTAATTTACGTAAATAATAGTTTCAAGTTTAACCTCAATAAATAATTTTAGAAATAAAAAGCAGGAGATATATATCACATGATATATTCGCTGATAATCCCCGATTCAGAACTTCGCTCAATTTATATTATTAAATTACGAGACAAAATTTATCCTTAACCTAAATATGGACTGTAAGAAAGACGTTAAAATAATTTCTTAACATAAAATTTGCGATTTCATAATATAATTTTATAATAAAAAGCCGAAATTAGAAACAGTTAGTTTGAAAATAGATTTTTATAACACATGCTATAGAAAATGATAAGAAAATAGTTTAAAAAAATCACTGATATAACATTTGAACATATCACTCAGGTTTATATATTTTTTACAATACATAAATTAAGATAATATTCTCTAAATTATAAATTTTTTAAAATCTAAGGCATAGAGATAATTTCATTAATGATTAAACATATGCTCCATAAATCTCCCATAGATTAAATTGTTGATAGCGAAAAATTCTAAGACTGATGTTTAAGAAACTCCATCCTTTAACAGGACTCATAAATGCTTATTATATATATTGATTAGAATTAATTCTGGTATATTTTTATACAACGTGCAGGTGTGATAAAGACACTGAAGACAGCCAGTCTGAGAATTGTTCATAATTCTTAAATAACGTTGCACTATTTTAGAATTTCAGCATTTGTTACAAAACACGCCCATCTTATTAATAAAAATTAATTATTATTCTAAATTGCACATCACTGGAAAAGCAAATATAATGAATTAAAATAGAAATTGCAATTATAGCATCATTCTAAGAGGAATCATGTAAGTAGGTACAAAAACTGTTGACGTACATTGATAAATTGTAGACATTATGTAACAGTTTGCCCTGAAATTTTCAGAAATCTCTTTTCAATTTGTCATGCTTTCCCATCTAAAAATATGAGGCATTTCATTCGAAATGAGGACTGTGGAAGAGTGCTTATTTGTATTGACCTCATTGACATAAAAGCCTACAACAGAAAACGGAAATGAGGGTTGTGAAAAGATGCCTATTTCAATAGATTTCATTAACGTAAAAGCGTACAACAGAAATGAGGATTGTGAAAGAATGCTTATTTGTATAGGCCTCATTGACATAAAAACTTAAAACTGAACTGAAGATTGTGAAAGAGTTCTCATTTTAACAAGCTAAAGTGATGTAAAAAAATTCTTCAACTGGAAATTGGTTATTAACGACATTCAAGCTTATTGGAATAAGAGAAAAAATTTCCTTTAAAAATTCGCGCTTTGAGACACTAGCCAATTTTTTTGCAAAATTTACTTTTGGTTTTCCTAAAAAAAGTATATTTTACTGTTTTCCTTTAGTTTACTCTCATATATGTAGGATAATTATAGAATCTAGTAACATCCGGATAATAATTTTTTTAGTGTTTGAAAAATAGTTTTGAAGCAATATACAATATTTATTTTAATGGAATGGCCTAAGATTAATGAACTCACGTAATAAATATAAGTGATAATAATAGATAACAGCAAGGATAATATAAAAAAATTCGAATGTTGTTTAATTATTCAGTTATTGTTTTTTTGGAAAATAACGTATCTTCTGAAATAAAATAACCAATTTCCTTATTTATTAGTATCATTCTTTAAACAGCCTTAAAAAGGTTTATTTTTAAATTTGGAAATAAAAAACTATTATATCTGCTCAACTGCTAGTTGATAGATGACAAGTTTTCCAAGAAATGTTTCTGAAAAATTGAAGTAAATCCCGAAGCGTTTAAAATCCATAGCTTTTACGTACTTATATTAAAAATAAAAACTATTTTTTAATCACTGATACTATTTTCTAGGCATCTATAAAATATGAAGCAATTTGGGATTACCAGTTTATCAAAAAGGATTTGTGATAATTCCGAAATAACTATAAAATACAGTGTTTGGATTGATTTAGTTTTATTTAATTAAGGTATTTCTGTAATATTCAAGGCAACTGTTTTACAAAAAAAAAAAAAAAAAAAAAGAGAGAAAGAAATAAAAAGACAAAAGAATTCATATAAAATTAAAAAGAAACTACTGCAAAATCTTATTTTTATAGGCGTGTGAGTAACAAATCATCTTTTTCTCTGTCAGTAGAATCTTCTATCACAGTTAGTCAACATATGTTTCTATAATGGACAGAACGAACAGCTTTTTATGCCGTTGCATCGTGATAAACGTTTAGCTGAAATCCAATCTATGACTAGAAGTCTGAGTTGAAAAAGATGATAATGACTCCATTCTGCTTCCAAAATTACACTAAAAGTACCACATTTAAATTCAATTCAGACTAGATTCGATATTAGTTACGTATCAAGAAAACTGTCTAAAGACAATATCGACAGTTGAATATTGTAATATATCACATAACATTGACGTTTTAGAAAAAACTTTCTGTCTGTTCCCTAAATTGAGTAAAATACTTTGCAAATTAAACAAATTACAAATTAAAATGTTAAAAAACACTCAATATTAAAGAATTGAACAACAATATTAGAAGTATTCATGTTTTTCAACATTAGAAATAGTAGTTATTTGCTATAGCATATTTCTTTATAAAAAACCAACAATTATCGAATGCGTAGAATATATAATATAATAAAATAGCTGGAAATACATGCAGGCAAGTATTGAAATAATGACCACTAAAAAAATTTATGCTTTCTTTTGAATTAATATAGTGAAATAACAATACAAACAATTCAGACATCCTTTAGTTCATTTCAAAAAGGAAATTCACATATATTTTTGGGAAGCATTTGAGACAATATATGTCTCTATGTTTTCCACGAATTTAAGTTCATGCAAAACATCTTACAACATAAACATACACCTAACACTACATATAGGTGGGAATGAAAGATAATAAATAAATAATTTACATTTAATAAAAATATATTCCTCCTACTGTTGAATCAGCTTTTGTAAAAATTATAGAATGTTAACACGAATTGAACAAAAATAAAATCTGCTTTAAAATTATACTATAAGTTCTTACAAATCCATCAGTTTTTATACCACTTGACAAATAGTTTTCCTTCAAAATTTGTTTCTAATTATTTTCAAAAGTATGACACAATTATATTAAAAATAAATTCACAACTAGTGCGAATCAAGGGCAAAATCTTTTGCAAACAAATTCATCTTTAACTGAAAAGTAATGAATGTTGTTCTTAAACATTTATTGAGAATTAAAGAATTTTGCAATTTTAAAAATATATATTCAGGCCATTTAGTGATAATTTTTAATTCGCATTTTCAATATCTTTTATTCGCAAAAGGAAACTTAATGCTTTTAAAATAGAGCATAAATAATGACCCTCTGGAATTCTAGTAAAATATAAACAATTAGATACCAAATAAGCAGGCATTATATTGTTTTAATCTTCTGGTTTAACCTTATATTATGTGTAAGTATCATGACATTTTATTCTTTATTAAATTATCCTCTATAATAAAAAAAATATATTTCCTTCTTAGATACCGAATTCTTGATTGAATAGAGCCAACATTATAATGTTCTTAATAAAATACGGTTGTAAGATCAGGTACCACTAACATGATACCTTGAGTTCAATAATTATTCCTAAATTTCTGTTTGAATGACATCAATTGTTTTCCACTATTTGAAAATTCATTTTGTCTTATGACCAGCATTGTTACAACAGAATGAATAGTAATTTTTTGAAATATTTCTACGAAGTAATTTGAAAAAAATATTTCAAATAGATCCGATTAATTTGAGGGTTATCTTAAAAAGAATTTGTATTTTATCAAATATCTGTTTTTAAATATTATTATGCAAAATAACTGAATAAAATGCTTGCTGTTAGCAATTCAATTCAAAATTGAGTTTATTTGTTTCTATCATTCAAGAGTTTATTACTTGAATATTAAGACTAGTTTTCTGCTGTTTAATAAACGAGGTCATAACGGTAATGTATCTGGACTGTTCTAAAACACCATTGATTCATTGATGTCTATTTACATCCAAGTCCATTGATATTGAAGGACGATAAAGGCCCTAAACAACCCTGTTCTATAGAGTAATATCCATGAAAGATTCACAGAACTACAGGCAGAAAACATTCTTTTTCATTCAATTGTTAAAGAAAATCTTACAAAAGCAGCAATATATTTAATGATATTGAATCAAGTCATGCCGATTCAGATCATGTAGATGCATTGAGGCAAAATAATTTCTAGTCAGTGTAATGAAACAGTTGAATTCTCGCAAAATATTAATATACGTATATTTCGAAATGTATTTCATTATTTGATACAATGCTTGGCAGTGCGTTTGCCATGAAATGTTGTTGATACTTCATGTTAATATGGCATGCTTGATTAAAATTAGAATGATTTCAAAATTTTAAATTTTATTCTGCTCTATTTATGTATTTAAGCTAATTTGACTTTTACCTAAACCTTAAAGTATCCTGCAAAAGAATAATTAAAGATTTCCAGAGGATCATTATTCGAACTCTGAGTTTTCATAAGCAACAAAAAGTACACTACGAAGGATGTCTGAAGACAAATATTTTATAAATACAAGGATATTCGAATATTAAAATGCCAGACCACTTACTAAGGATCAGACAAATGCATCTTGTGAGGTATTCCTTCATTGGAATCCATAGTACTTTGATGCTATAGAGGACTAAAAGACATTGGACCATGCAATTACACTTTTCCCCAAGTGAGAACTTACAAAGAATTATTACATGCCACCCATTTTGGGTAAAATGTTCGAGGAAAATTGTGAGAACATGCATTTAAACAACAAACAAGCTTAACACTTCCAGTCTGACAAGTTCAGAGACAACTTAGTGCACATACGTCAAGTAAAAAGTATTCTTATCTTGCTCTTTGGTAAAATGGGGAACAAACAAAACTATTACTGCCACTGAAAGACAGCCAATTTGGTTACAACTTTTAAAGATTGTTGAGAAAAATGTCGGAGCAATAACCTTGGCACATTCAATACGGCTCTAATACTCTTTAAGCGCAAACTTAATTAACATAAACTTTACTTTAACAGCTGATTTTTATGGTCTGCAGATTGAATAATTTTCTTTCATTTCGTTTTCAAAGGAAAGTTACTGTTTGAAAATCGAAATGTTTCTGCATTTCACACTTGCAAAAATTATTAAAAAGCCGAAGAAATCAGTAATAAATCTCAAGCCTGTTTAAATGTCAAGTGACTCAAATGATTTCAATAGCTTATCATACTATGTTCACGAAAAATCCAAAGTTTATTTATTCAAAGCTATTTCTATAGATCAAAATATCAAATGTATACGAGAGTATAGCCCATTGCAGGAGGAAAAATCATTTTAATGCACTTAAGTAGTTCATTTTATCCTAAGCCATGCCTAAGTTTTGATGATCCTGGCTCGTTCTTATGAGTTTTATTCCAGAATTTGTAACTTATATCTTTATTTAACTTCCCCTAAAAATACATCTATATCTACTCACGAGAGTAAAAATCTAAAAATGACTTCTTCAATGTGATGCAAAATGTTTCGAAAACTTCTTCCACTTTTGAATATTCCATTTCATTATTATGTATCGAAACATTGCATTAGATTTTTTTGTCTTCAAAAAGCAGATTTCTCCTATGCATTTATCGCATACTAGAAGAAAAGTTTTCGAAAGACATACTAGTGATTGGAAATGACTATATGCAAAACAGCACTAGCTTTATATTGTTCAAAGCTGTAAATATGCTGCTCAAATTTATTGGTCATCAGTGCTTGAGGACCTCTCCTCAGGAATTCAAAGGCCAAACGTTCTCCTGGAACTTTATGTTGACCCGTAGCTGTTAGATGTCCGGTCTGGACTAAAGTCCAGTTACCTGGATTGGACTAGAATCCCTGGATGATCTCGTAAGCCTCCAAGCTGGACATGAAGACGTAGAATACCCACAATCCCAGAAATAAGATGACTGTGGGTGCTTTGTATTTCATGGCTCCTCCCAATTCTCCTCCAACCAGGGCACTCCTCCTGAGCATGAGGACAGCGCAACATATGAAGGCGCAAACGCAGAATAAGGTGACCGAGAAGGCCAGATTTCCAGGATGGACCCTGAATTGCTGACCCCTGGAGGCATGGTAAAGTGCTGCGATAGACCAGGCGATGCCGATGCCCAGGAATACGTTGACTGCATTACTACCAGTCACGTTCCCGATTGAAGAATCGGCATATTTGTCATTGACTGCTGCTACCTTGCTGGCAAACGTGTCTATAAGAATAAAAGTTCATAAAGTTAAGAAGTAATATGTATTAAATAGCATGTTTTAAGAATAAAAAATTGTTTCAGTGATTAATGTCTAAATCGCAATATTTCCAGCAGTAATTATTGCATAAATTAACTTGAAAAAGAATTATTGATTGGAGAATTATTATTCAATATTAATAATAATTTGAAGAGAATTATTATTCAATATGGGATCTGATATTCTGAAATAATAAAACCAAACTAATATATAAAATTTTAAGGTTTGTTAGAAGTGCATGAATGTTTCCATTCCATGGCATTTAACATAATTTACCTTCCCTACTTCTTCATTTGGACTCACATGTTTTGAAGTCTTCCACCCATATGATTCTAACTCTTCTCGGAATATTGTCGCCATACTGATGTCACAGGTGATCAAAATTTCCAAGCATAATAAGGTTAGCCATAATCTTACATATGTATAAGTGCTTATTTTACTCATTTTAAAACTGCATCTGAAAATTTATGAAATTTATCGAAATATGTTAATTTTTCACTTTGAATGTCACAGTTTTTTTTTAATCCTTTGCATCGCACTATTGCTCTGCACATAATACCTAGATTAACTGCCATTGGACAGCAATTCTGAGCATCAATTTTTATGAAAAATCAGATTTCCTAAATTTTTTTCTAAGTTTTTTTAAAAAGTACCATTTGTTCTTTTTCTTTTTCTATTTTTTTTTTTTTTTTTCATTTAAAAATTCTCCCAAAAGTTAGTTATTACTTCTAGAGAAGTAAAATGAAAATCTCATTTAAATATTGCTACTAACGACTTTTTTTAATTGCACCTGGTACTTATTGTGGCCAAACTCGCTATAGTGAATATTGTACTGACTAATAATTAAGGTATATTTAAGTACAGTAAAAGCTCCTTATTCGCGTTTTCACTATTCGGGGATTAAAAAAATACGACCCAATTTTTATATTAGCGGCTTAAATTTTTTTTATTCGTGAATCTAATAAGTACATACATAATAATAAAAGGATTCCAATAGGTATCCAATCCAATATCCTTTGTAAATGCCGTTAGATGGACAAATAAAAAAGTAAAATAGTTCTTATAACAACTTTGCCTAAAGTTTGTTATTAAATGATATCGCCGAGAACTTTGACATAAGCCGCCTTCCATGAGATCGGTGTTTTTGAGAATATAAACTAACAGAATGAAAGCAACCTTATTACTCAATGAATAAAGTATATTTTTAAATGTTGCTGATCAATTCTATGGCAAAAGCCGCTTTGCGTGTTCTGTTGTTTCCTCTTTCACATTCGTTACAAAAATTGTGATCGAGTAACACGTCTTTACCGCTCTTTTTCTAATTTATAATGTCAACTAAAGAAAATGAGAAACGAGTTTCGATACGAAAAAAATCTGTGTTGCCGCTTAGAGTGAAAATAGAAATGCTTGATCGTTTACGCCTTGGAGAGTCATTTGCATTCATATCAAGCTCATTTAATGTCAAAGAATCAACTGTAAGATCGATAAAAAAGTTCGAAGATAAAATAAGGTCATCAGTAGCTTCCTTTACTGTTAGCTAAAATTGTTCGTGATCCAGCAATAGAAAAAATGTAAGTGGTGTTATCATTATGGATCGAAGACCGCAACCAAAAAAGGGTGCCTGAGTGGTCCAAGGATACGGGAGAAGGCAAAGCGTCTTTACGCTCACTTTAAAGAACCTGATGGTAGTTGTAGTGGTGAATGCACAGATGGAGGTTTCAAGCATTGGAAGGTTGATTCAATAAATTTAAGCTGAGACAATCATTGCATAACATTAAAATCGTTGGAGAAGCAGCCTCTGCAGACATTGCTGCAGCTGAACGATATCCACAAGAATTTGCAAACCTAGTAGCTGATGGAGGATACAGACCTGAGCAAGTACTTAATGCAGACGAAACTGCACGGTTTTGGAAGAGAATGCCAAACAAAACATTCATTTCTAAAAGTGAAAAGTCTGCTCATAGATTTAAGGCAGCAAAGGATAGAGTTACACTGCTGCTATTTTCTAATGCATCTGGAGGTTGTGTCATTCAGCCACTGATGCTTTACAGATCGTTTAATCGGGATTTAAAAAATCAAAACAAGGACAACCTGCCAGTGTTTTGGCGTGCTAATAAGAAAGCGTGGGTTACAAGCTCTATTTTTTGTGACTGGTTCCAGAATTGTTTTGCTTCTGAAGTTGAAACTTATTTTTAAAAAAAACAGAATTCAGACTTTGAAGCACTTCTAATTTTGGACAATGCACCAGGTCATCCTTGCGAACTTGAAACTATGCATCCAAATATAAAAGTGACATTTTTACCTCCCAACTCGACGACTTTGCTTCAACCTATGGACCAAGGAATATTCCAGGCATTTAATTTCTATTATATTAGACAAACCTTCAAAATCATATTTGATAATATGGAATGTAATTCTGATATGAATGTTATGGACTGCTGGAAGAAATTTGACATTACAAAATGCATCGTAAACATAAAAGAATCATTGGAAGAACTGAAACAACACTCATTGAAGTCCTGCTGGAAAAAACTGTGGCCTGCTCTGACTGCGTAACATAACGAAGAATCTGTGCAAGTTCAAACTTTGACTGCAGACATAGCCGAAATCGCAAATGGAATAGGACAAGATGGATTCGAATCAAGTCGAATCAAGAATCAGATAGAATCAAGTGACATTCAGGAATTACTTGAATCGCAAAATGAAGATTTGACTGAAACCGACTTGGAGGAAATGTTAAATTCACAGCCCATTGAAGAAGATGTTTCAACAAGCACTGGAAACGTGATATTTAATTTAAGAAATCTTAGTGAAGGTTTAAGAATGGCAAATGAGCTTTGCGATTTCTTTATGAACATTGATCCGTCTATGGAACGAAGTCTTATTTTTAAGAGCCAAATTGCTAATGCGACTGCTGCGTATCAGTCTGAATTGAAGGAGCTTTTAAAAACTGCCAAGCAAGACAAAATTACAAAATTCTTCAAACCATTGCCTAAGCCTTAAGATAATAAATCAAATTGTTGAAAAACTTCAATTAAATTGATTTTTTTTATATATTTGGGTTTTTTTTTATTTTGTCAGCTAGGAAAATATCCCCTATAATCCCATATAAATTACCATTCCGTATTCACGGTTTCTGTATTCGCGGCATATTTATGGAAAATATACCCCGCGAATAAAGAGCTTTTACTGTATTTAAAACGTAAAATTTTTATTACCTTTATTACATGGATTCCTCCTATAGCTTGTTCATTAAATATTAGTTGCTATTGTTACCTCAAAGAAACCCTTAGCAACAAAAGGAAGAGATTTGAGCCACTAGTAATCTCTTATAGGCATTATATTTTAAGTTTGATGCATTTATATTTTCATTTCATCAGTCAGTACAATTTAGGACCAACGATTTTTTTAAATCTTAAGCTGATTTGTAAAAAAAAGCATTGCTTTAATTGCATTTAAAAGTATTTTTGAAAGATTTACTGAAATTAGGGGAAAAAAATTAAAAATAAGTTTAGCATCAAAACTGAAACGTTGATTTTTTTTTAAATTTGTGTAAAGATGGAATTTTTCGAAACAATAATATTCTATGAAAAAAACATTGCATTTTTTGTAATAATTAAAAATCAAAATTTCATAAAAACCTATAGAGGAACAGATCTGGTGGTTCTAAATCTATTTACCTGTCCGCAGATTTTATTTCAAAGATGTTTTTGCATCTTGCTATGAAAAATTTATATTGGTTTGAATATGCAATGAAGGTGTCTTGTAATGTTAATATGATGGAGGAAAAAAACTAAGGATATTCTTACTGCATTCTACGTGGATGCCATTCAATAACTACTAAAGATTTGATGACGATTTTAGAGACGTAAATGACAAAATGTTTTTAAGTAAAATCGAAATTTCCAAGCTTAACCTATTATCAGTCGATGTTTAAATATTCTTCCAGAAATTTCAATATTTTTTGGGGAATATATAAGCGGAGGCGCTCCCAAAAATAACAATTCCTTCTTTCAAACTGTGAATGCAGAGGGAGTCATCGATTGTTCATTTTTACTATGCTGTTGTTTATGGATTTACTGACTTTAGTGTATTTTTTGTGTCCACGAGGCTATTCTTAGTATACATCTTACTATGTTCCTCACATCTATGCAATGTGTTTACTGAATATTCACTAAATAATGACATATTAGCCCTTAATTATCCAAATTGTCTGATTTAATGCATCGATTCCCACCTGGTGGATTTCTGTAACAACATTTTGCCTGTAAACATTATTTACGTATCCTCCCAAAATCTCAACCAAAGTCTGAATTTTTATTTAGTAATAGAAAGATTTTCTATGCAGCAATAAACTGTCATGGTTCTTTTCCCTAGATAACAAGGTTAAACATGACTTATTTTGAGTTTGAAATATAGACAAATTCAACAGAGAAAAAGGAGAAACTTTTACCTGGGACGCTTGTTCCTAGGGCTACGAAAGAAATGGCCGTAACTGAATCCTTGAGGCCGACCGTACAGCCGAAGTGGGACGCTAAGTCTCCCACTAGAGCTGTCAACAAGCCGATGACGCAGATACTAGTTATGAAACAAGCCCAGCCACCAAGACAATCTAAAAGGAAATTAAATACAAAATATTTAAAAGATGTATCTCTTGCTATAAGTTGTACTAATGGTAAACAAGTTTATTTAAACTTCAACCCAAATTGTTACAAAGTAGAATTTTTAATATGGCAAGTCTAATTCTTGTCACACATAAAATAGGGGAGTTGGCGCATATATTCGTACATTAAGGATGATACACATACTGTATCAAACATATTTATGCGTGGATAGTAAATATTGTTAATAACGAATTGAAAGTAAGCGTAATTTCTTTGACACCTGTTAACTGTATTCAAATGGAAACTCTAATTATTGATAAAAAATAAGAAATTGGCAGTGCAAAATGGCTGTCCCCCCATTTGATACAAGAACTAAACGAATATTTATAGTTGGGATATTTTGAACTGGAAAATATTCTAGGAAAATATATTCAAAAAATATAAGATTAATGCTTATTAAATCTCTAAAATTGAAGAAAGTGCCATCTTTTTAATAAAAATTATTTAGCGCAAATGTTAAATCAAGGTCAAAAGACTTAATTGTAGATCAGTTATATTTCTTGTGTGCTTACTTGTAAGAAGTCTACATATATATAATATACTTAAGATATTTAAAAATATTTTATTTGTTTTTATTATAAAAATAATTGGGGTAAAAGCACCATTCGAATTTTTTTTCATAAAACTTTTAATAATATCTTGATATTATTTATTTGTTGAACGCTGTTTATTTTCAAATACTTTGCCACGTAGAGAAATTGGTGTGCTGCAACAGATCCAAATGGAATTTTTATTTTGGAGAATTTTATACTTATGGTTTAAAGAAAAGAGTTGTAGATAATTTATCAGTGTTTTATTTTTCCTAAGATTTTATTGAAATATATTAGTTGAAAAATCGGTAAATTCTGCTTTCACTAATTATGGAAATTTTAGACATTACACATAGTTTTTATGAAATAATTTCCATCAAAACGATACAAAGCATTGAATTTTCTGTTTTATTAGCGTTTAACTTATTTTCTGCCAATTGTTTAAGACTAGTAATAGCTATTAATACCAGCATCCTGGCCTGCAGGTTGCGCGTCTTCCCAGGATCTGGACATCCTGGATTCCAGTATGGGTGTTCTTTACCTTGTGTTCCATTTGTGAGTTATGTGAGCCCTTGTGTTAAAAGGGTTTGAGCAAACGGATGTGTATGCCATTCACATATGAACTAAACATAAAACTTCTACCTTCGGATTACCTTTTCTCTCATAAACTACTGCACATTCGGATTGAATCGCTGACAGTCAGTGGGTTTGTAAAGTACCATAAGTAACAATAATATATTTGTTAGTGGAAAAAAAAATACTATCTATGATCTATCAAAATGGATGAAAAATCTTACCATATATTGGTTCAAAGTACTAAAAATCCAAAGGCATCTTATTTTTTTATTTTCATTGCCAAACATTCATTAAAAATATCTCAGTTTTATACTGACCGTAATCTAATAAAATTTCATAATTCATTGTGTATGGGAAATTTTAAAGATGAGTACTTTCAATCGTCTACTTTATGCAACATCTTATGAAGCAACAATCTTGAATGTCTGAAAAAACTATTGTTAAATGTTTGTGAAAAAGAATGCGTAATAAATATCGATATTTTAATTAGAACTATATTAGATAAGAGAATTCTGTCTGAGAAAAAAATTAAGAGTGATTTAAAAAATCTCAAAATTACTTATGCTTCTAAAATAAAATGAAAGTAAATTATCTCTGAAACGCTTTATTTGGAGTTTTAAGCGGGCTCATATGCTATAGAAAACATCAAATAAAATAAAATAAAAATGAAATCTATTATCACTATTTTGCGGTTATCATTTGAGAACATCAGTTTTTAAATCATTATTTGTCTTAATTCATTCAAGTCATTTACCAGTTTAAACCGGTTAGAAACAATCATGAGGCATCTGTGTCGGTCTCTTTCTCTCTCTCTATCTATATATACAAAGGCTATTTCCAAATGATAAACTATTTGCCAATAGATTCTTAAACATTTAAATTCATTTAGAATTTTCATGAAACAATAATTTGATAACACAAACTGCTAAAACAGTTTCATAAGGGATTAATCTTAAAACAGGAGTCAAATGCTTCAATGTTTACCATTTAAGAATGAATGAATATATCCTCACCAAGGATTGTTTTTAAAAATCAAAAATGTAATCCAACGCGAGTGAAGTGTTTTTGAACACGTTATTAAGACTAAATTATTTAATTCCCTCCGCCATAAAAATTACATTCCGCGAAAATAACAGCCATGATGTTGTAATTCTACGTCAGTCTTTTAAAAACGCATCTATTGTCAAAGAGGCATTACAAAGCAGGGGAAAAATATATATACGATTAAAAGATGTTGATAAATATTGCCATTCCTTATTTAATCATTGCCTACGCATTTTCGAGCTTCAATTATTCAAAACCTCTTTAGGAAAACAATATCATGTTCCACAATAAAGTACAATTCAAACACTGGAAGGCGTTCCTAATTCAAAACTGATTAATGATATAAAATTAAGAAAGATAATTGGCAGTTCTGAAATTCCGAAGAAAAAGTAAGATGGTTAAAAGATTATCGATTTCATTGTGAAAATAAACCGTCTAGCTCGTATGAGTTATCACCGCAATTAATACTAATGAAAGCACAAAGCTGAAATAAATTAAATAAAGCATTAAAGGTAAATTAGTGTTTTAAATGTTGAATGTGAATTGCAAATTAGTTAAATTAACTCTTTTATTCATAATTCCTTTCTTAAAAAAGAAGTGAGGAATGGAGTTATTCTTCTTAAATTAGAAAATTTATGTTCTTTTTGGGTATTTAAGAGATTAAAGCATGCGTGAAAAGCTCCAATGAAAAAAAAGGAATGGAGTACATCTTTAATTTTAATTCAGTGATTTTTTAAAAAAATAATTTCAATTTTTTTTTTTTGTAATTTTTTAAAGCGCACAATCCAGAAAAATTAGGAGTAAGTTAAATATTCGTCGAGTTAAATTTAAGTGAATTTAAAATAAAAGAAAAATATTATAAATAGCTTTTTAGCACGAAATTCAAGTCTACAATGTAAATTTCATTAATCAGAGGTACCTAATTTTTTTCGAGAATTTCATTAATTTTGATAATTGTATATACAACCGGAGTTTATTAAGATTGCAGATTTGAAATAAGTTCTCCCCTTAAAAAAATGCATTTTTGAAATTTCAATTTTCTTTTTCCATGTTGAAATTTCTTACTTTTCCACATTAAGACTTCGATTCTTAATTAATTTGAATCTGATAAACAATGAAAATGAGAAAAAGTAATCAAAATGTAAAAGTCAAACAGCAGATCAATGGACAATATAGAGAAACGCAGATCAAGGCGATTCGTTCTGTTGCCCATGAATACCCAATGCACACATTGATGCACTGACTGGCTGATTTGAAGAAATTCAATCCCGTTCGACCAATGAACATAAAAGCAATGGTCTGAAATCCGAGAGGACCCGGCATAAGGCATTATCATTTTTTGGACCTTTTTTTTTCTTTTTATGTGATTCTCTCATTGAATGTTTATGAGTTTTGGTTTCGATTCTTGTTTTCTTAATAAAATGCGTATGCTATATTGAATATTCATTTTTTTTTTGTTAGAGATTACGCTTAAAAAAAAGGTAAGTGAGTAATTTGCTTAAATTTTACTTAGATGAAAGTTTCTGATTAGAAATAAATTATCATTAATTATTACATGAAAGCTTCAGATCATTTTTTGCACCACTAATTTGATATTCAATTTTGGATGTGCATTATCAAAGTGACTGGATGAAAATGGAAACATATGGGTTCAGAGAGTTTTTGATTCTTTTATTTGTTGAATCATCACTTCAACATTTAAACTTTCTTTTTAAAACTTTAGCTGAACTTTAAAAAATTCTCTTAAAATTTTCTAAATACAGTTAAAAGGGATTTATGCCATAAACTGGTAACTAATATGTTTAAGTCGCAACAACTTTTATATGTAGATTTGAAGAAAAAACCGTCAATGATTTTTAAAAAAAACCGTTCTCTAGATAAAGTATTTTCTTGAAAATAGTAACAATTGTAATGAAAAATATTTTCAGCGTAGCAAATTTCAAGGCTAATGATCTCTTGTGCTTTTGATTTATTATGTGTCACATAATTTTGCTTAAACAAACCAATGGATGATTATCAGTTTGACGTATTTCGTGTTAGATTCAATTCAGATTTGCAATTTTTATCAGTAAAAATTTATAGCAAATTACATTAATCCAAATAATTGTATGTATGATTTGTCATAATCACATATGTACGAATAATCATACATCATACAGACTTGCTATGGATATAATTCGTCCAAAATATGGCAAAAATGTCTAATTATGGTGTGTAGTTAAAAGGTGAGATATCACTTGTTCAGCTCGTTGCAATTTCGGAACTTAATAAATAGATATAACGAAATCTTTGCTTTCCTTTTGGAAAGTTATAGGGAAATTTAAACTTAGAAATCCATGAAAATCTCATAGTTAATTTCTCGGCCTTAACGTCTTTTCTTTACAGATATTTTATACAGAAAATGAAAAATTATCAAAGATGCTAATAACATTTTGTTAAAGCGCATTAAAAGAAATAAAAAGAATTTCAGTAAGGTATAAATAATACAGAGAATTGAATTTTATAAAATAGGAGAACCTTTCTTATAAAATCCATTACTTTGTCATTGAAAGATATTGGTTGTTCTTTAGCCCCTAGAGAGTTATTTGATGGATCTAATACAACCTTTTTCAGAAACAGAAGAGTTCAGTTTTAGATTTCGTTCTCAAAATTATAAGATTATGGGGGCCATGGAGATGCACATTTCCCGGATTTAGAACAAGAAACAGAAGACTATTTCCACGTTGTTCTCGTTATCTTCCGAGAAACAGATTAAATACTTTCCTTCGTCCCTCCCAAGAAATTCATTTTCCCTCTGGATGGTTTTCATTTCAATTTCATTGTTCCCTGATTTAATATAAATTACTTTCTGGAAATCAAATGATATTAGTTTTCGAATGAAAGACTTTTAAGTAGATACCAGGAAGTTAAATGATATTTTATCCAAAGAGAGAGCTTGGAGAGTATATAAAAGAGAAAATAGTTCTCAATAATGATGAAATTGAAATCAAATATATTTCGTGGAAATTGATTTTCTGTTATTTCCTTATATTTAATTTTTATGTGGAATTTATTCTTGTAGTGTATTTATTTCCCATTTGTATTTATTTTATAATTTTTACAATACTCTTTATATAATTTGCGTTGTACCATGTTTGTAAATATGGTAATATGGTATTGAACTGTGCAT
>JAPMOQ010023315.1:2844593-2874854 GCA_026543055.1 Argiope trifasciata | reverse complement strand
ATATATATGTAGAGATTTAATCAGCGGCCATTGCTGTTAAATATTTAGTTTTGCTGTTAAATATTTTTCCAATTTGTTCCAATAGATGTCGCTACGCGTATCACTAGATATGGCTGAACCAAAGTGCAAAACGCGTGACGTAAGAATTCGAGAAAAAGCGAACTGCGCATTCACTCACCGGACGGGGACCAGAGAGGGGTCGTATCGTTTCCGATCATGTATCTTTAAAAACGTAACGTAGTTTCGCCATGAAGAAACTCTTGGCGGCATCTATAAGTAATTCCTTTTTTCTTTTTTTTCCCTGTTGTAAATAGTCCTGTCGTAATTGTAAATGTCTTCTTTCTTTACTGTAAATAAATTTCTTTCATGTTCAAAAGCTTCTTTTTTCTTCATTCAGTGACCCTAGACACTGAACTAAATGTGGTTGGATGGGCATTCTGTCCCACCCAATTCCTACAAACTTGGGGGCAAGGCCCCGGGATCTGAATTTGAAATTTAATTAATTTCTTTTCCGGGCTAAACTTTTTAGTTTTCTTTTCTTAAAAGCAGCTTTTAGTATTTTATACGTCATAAACATTAAATTGATCGGACGAATGACCCTACTCTCAACGAAAAAGAATTTTGATTTGTGCCATACTGGCACAGTAAATTTTCCCATCCTAAGAATCGTTCATCATTGCGCTCCTACGAAGAAATGAAAAACAAGTAAAGTCGTCTCAACGATCGCCAGAAAATTTCCCCACCTCAGCAGATTCGGAAATGTGTCGTCCTTACATCCACTCCTCGAAATAAATCATCATTTGGCCTCTTCAAATATTTCCAGTGTTAGAATACAAACTCTTATAGGACGTCGACCCCTGTACTGAGTATAATTTATCATTTATTAATCTTCTGCAAAAATCCGTATTCAAATCTATCGAAGAAAGTGTGTGTTAATTTCATCAGTTTTGTTTGATTGTTCTCTTCGATCCCAGACAAGCGCCATAACATCTGTACAGTTTCGTTTTGCTTTGTTCATCTTCAACAGCATTCAACAGGATTTGATTCATTGAAATACAACATTCCTGCACGTGTGAAAACTCCAAGATACTTCGCCGTCTGTAAAAATTTTAATACTATTTAATATTTGATAATCTGTAAGTTACTTTTCTTTTCTTAGCATATTCATAGTTGCTATATTTTTAAATCGAAAGATATATGTTAATTTGATATTTAATTTCAATCATCAAAAGTGCGTAATAATATTTCTTTTTATTAAAATAATCTAAATAGTGATTTTCAAGTTGTTATATTTATGTATTTTATTTAAGTACAAACTGATTTATTATACTTCAGATATTTCTTGTTCCGTAACTTTACGAACCGAAACTAAAACTGAGTAACCGTTCTGATAGAATTTAATATGACCTTGAGACGACGCGCCAAAGTAGTCCTAATATCAATCGCTCCTAAGCGATGAGTCATAACATATTGAATGTATATTCTTTGTATTTTTTCTTTTCGCGCTACGAAAAACTGTTCTAATTTATTTTCTTTTAAGAGTTATGACTCAGCATATCCCATCTTTTAATCGTACAAAGTGTGCACTTTTATTTTCAATTCTATGAACGTTATTTTTATGAAGTTTTCTTTTTAAGGATAATACGTCTTCAATATTTAACTCAAATTTAATAGAATTTGTTTGCTGTATTTTTTTTTTACTAATTGTGCATATATACTTCAAATTAACAATTGAAATATTTAGAATTTAATTTTTTTTCATGCGAAGCTTACATCTAAAAAAAATAAACGCATAAAGTTATTTTGAATATATATTTTTTTTCCATTGCTGAAAGTTACTCATGGTTTTCTAATAAAGTATTTTATTTACTATTCATTTTAATAGCATTTTATATTAGGGAACTCCAATGGTACAAATACTTTTATATATTAATACTGAAGATAATTTATTTACTTTGTGTATTGTTTAAATTCATATAGTATTTTTGATGTAATTTTGGATTTTCTTACTTTACAGTTGATTTATTGCCAAGCATTATTTTGAAAGTTATTAAGTGTTATTTTTTCAATCTTTAATTTAGCTGTGTAAAAATATTTTGTGCATTTTAAGATCTGGGTTTAATTAATTAGTTTTAAATTACCCAAAGATTAATTTTTAATTTCAAGTTTAAAGCAAAACTAATTTAATTTGACTTTTATTTAAACACGCTGAAGTATAGAGAATTTCGGATAAATTTCAAAATTAATACAATTCTTTGAATGGCACCAAGCCCCTTTTTTCTTTCAAAATGTCTTTCTTAATAAAAGGCAAAAAAGAAGATTTAATTGCTCTCGCGAATCAATTCGGCGTAACTGTTGAAGCAGACATGACGAAACCCAAAATTAAAGATCTGATTTTAAAAACCGATGATTTCAATGAGGAAGATGCCAAAGTGATGTTAGATAGTATCATTGAGGACAGACATCTAGCAGAAGCAGAAAAACGAAACGAAAGAGAAGAGCGATTGCGGAAAGAGGAAGAAGAAAGAAACGAGCGATTGCGGAAAGAGGAAGAAGAAAGAAACAAGCGATTGCGGAAAGAGGAAGAAGAAAGAAACGAGCGATTGCGGAAAGAGGAACGTGAACACGAACTTGAAAAGCTGAAAATCCAAGCTCAAATAAATGTTGGTCATGAAAACTCCGCAGGTATTTCAGTGACTAGTAAGACTTCGCAAGAAATGTTTCACCGATTCAACATGAAAGATGACATAAGTTTAAATTTAACATTATTTGAGCATCATGCCAATTTAGCGTTATTACCGAAAACTCAATGGGTCCAGAAGCTACTAGGATTAATTCCTCTGGAAGTTGCTCATTTAATTGCTCGAGAACCTGAGGAAAAATCGAACGATTACGACCATGTGAAGAATTTGCTGTTACAGAGATTCAAGTTGTCCCCGGAGAAACTGCGACAATTATTTGTTTCACATCAAAAAGCTCCCGAGAAAATATGGCAAGATTTCTATCACGAATTGCAAACTTACTTTGATGGATGGGTAACAGGTCTGAAAATAGACACCTACGAAAAATTACGTGAACTTATCATTGCGGACCAGATGAAACGGAAGGCACCACAAGAGTTTCAGAGTCACTTTCTTGATGAGTGGTCATCCATAGCTTCAGCTACTGATTTGGCAGAAAAATTCGAGTGATAGGACGATGTCAGGAGGACATTGAGACCAAAATCATCAGATCCATTCTTCAGAAGGGAAGAAGAAAATAGAGAAGCAAACAAATTTCTGAATCAGCCACGAAAACTAGCGAATTTCCAAGATAGAAATAACAAGTTCCAGAAGAGACCCTTTGAGCCAAACAGAATCTCATATGTCAAGGTAAATAAACCATTTAGATCTGTGAATTGTTGTTACTGCCAGACACTAGGACTTTATGGCGTAGAATGTCCACGACGATCCAAAAATACGAAAAATAATAAGTCCGAGAAGAGACCCTTGCAGCAAAATAGGAACGCATTCGTCGAAGAAAATAAACGATGGAGACCTGTGAAATGTTGTTACTGCCAGACACTAGGACATTATGGTGTAGATTATCCACGACGACCAGTACGAAAAATAGCAAGGCTTTAGCACCTTTTGTACAAACTTGCTCCGAAATTTCACGAGAGAAAATGAGAACAAGAAGATTAGCTTTAAGAAACAAAACTATCGACACATTAATCGACACTGGTAGTTCAATAACACTCCTTCGAGAAGATATCAGTGAAAAAATCATCAAGCCTTCAGAACTTTTAAGAGAAACGATTACAATATCTGGTTTGGGAAAGTCACAAGTCAAAACAAAAGGATCATTTCAGCAAGATATCGAATTAGATGGACAAAAATATTCACTGACATGGCATGTGGTACCTACTTCATATTTAGATTTTCAGGCAGTTATTGGATCTGACATTTTAGAACAAGCCTCACTTCACTTCACCAAAGAAGGCGTCAAATTTCGAGAAAGAGAAGATGTAAAAATATTTTGCATGCCTGCGCAGCTATACGAGGCAAGACCACAAGACGAAATCGAAATGGAGCACATTTCTAATCCCAAAGTAAGAAAAGAATCATCGGTGCTAATTTCCAGTCACAAGCCAGAAAAAACTGAAGCTACAGATGCATCCATTAGCATAACTTTAAAGAACGACATTCCAGTCAACCAACTTGCAAGAAGACTCTCATTTTCTGAAAAACAAGAAGTAAATAAACAAATCGACGAATGGGTAAAACAAGGAAGAAAAACGGAACTACATATAGACGCAAGTCAACATGGGTATGGAGCCATTTTACTGCAAGAACCCGAAGATAAAAAATTGTATCCTGTCAAATCTTCTTCTGCTGAGGACGCACTAGAGAAACTAAGACTACAACAGAAAACTTTTGGCAATCCAAAGAGAATAATCACTGATAGAGGATCAGCATTTACCTCTACAGCCTTTAATGACTATTGTAACGAAGAGAATATCCAACATCTACAAATTGCAACCGCAGTACCTCGAAGAAACAGCCAAGTAGAAAGAATACATAGAACACTCATACCTGTCTTGACCAAATTAACTATTGATGACCCTACAAAAGAATTTCAAGAGCAGAGAGATCTACTTCGACAAGACGCAAAAGCAAACATTCAGAATATATAGGCCGAAAATAAGAAAAACTACGACAGAAAGCGCAAGAAAGCCCCAGTATATCAGAAAGGAAATTTGGTTGCCATTCAACGAACTCAATTCGGAACTGGACTTAAGTTAAGACCTAGGTTTTTAGGACCATATAAAATTGTCAAAGTAAAACCGAGAGATCGGTATGATGTTGAGAAAGTAGGTGATCATGAAGGCCCTCATATGACCACATCATCTGCTGATATGATGAAATTTTATTCACCAAGTTGAATAAAACGCAATCAGCGCGATAGTTAATTAACCATTTTATTGTGTTATATATTTCATTTTTATGTATATTTTAATATTCTAACAATTTTAATTCAATGAATATGCACATTTTTTCATGCTCCGTGTATTATATTTTCATTTTGTATTGAACTTTTAAATTTTTGCATTTATATTTTCGATGTTTTTTCCAGTGATGTAATAAGCAAATTATTACTGCTAATATTATGTACCTTTCTCTTAACAATCGATATACTTAAAGCGAGTTTTAGATTTGTTGATTTTTGTAATAGTTTGGCCGAGTTTGATTTAATATCAGTCTTGAATGTCAGTATGTAAATAACGATGAGGTCATCGTTCTATCAGGATTGGCCGAGTTGTAGAGATTTAATCAGCGGCCATTGCTGTTAAATATTTAGTTTTGCTGTTAAATGTTTTTCCAATTTGTTCCAATAGATGTCGCTACGGGTATCACTAGATATGGCTGAACCAAAGTTCAAAACGCGTGACGTAAGAATTCGAGAAAAAGCGAACTGCGCATTCGCTCGCCGGACGGGGACCAGAGAGAGGTCGTATCGTTTCCGATCATGTATCTTTAAAAACGTAACGTAGTTTCACCATGAAGAAACTCTTGGCGGCATCTATAAGTAATCCCTTTTTTCTTTTTTTACCCTGTTGTAAATAGTCCTGTCGTAATTGTAAATGTCTTCTTTCTTTACTGTAAATAAATTTCTTTCATGTTCAAAAGCTTCTTTTTTCTTCATTCAGTGACCCTAGACACTGAACTAAATGTGGTTGGATGGGCATTCTGTCCCACCCAATTCCTACACACACACACACACACACACACACACACACACACACACACACACACACACACACACACACACACACACACACACATATATATATATATATATATGCTTGCGGTTCAAAGTTATGAGATCTTTCCTAAAAATATACCTAGTGTTGCTTTAAAAACGGGACGTTAATATAACTAAACTAACTAAAAGTTGTACTGTTATTCAATATTCAATTCTTAAAAATACTTTAGAACCCTATGCGCACAATAACAGTGTCGTTGTCCTAAACTTTGAAAATTGACTAAAAAATAACCGTATAGAGATGAAAATGAAAACTCAAGTTTCAAAATTTTTAATTGGTGGGAAAATAATTTTGTAAAAAAAATTTAAATAATAAAAAATAATTTTGAAAAAAAAATATATAAAATAATTTTGTAAGAAGTTTGAAATTAAATAAACAGTTTTACAAAAATAATAATAATTTGTTTTAATAAATGAAAAAAATTAGATATGTTCTAATTTTATTGAAAAAAAAAACATAAAATCATTAGCTCCCTGCCCCTCTATTTTGCCATCATTAACACCCTTTTCGACAACCATCGAAAGATTTTAATAGCACAATTAATCCCTCTATGTGTTAAAGAAAATGCGTGCTAAAATTTTTTTCAATATGTTAAGAGAATGAAGATTAATTAATCTACATTTTTCCGTGTTTGATTAAGTGGTAAATCAATTTGGATTCAATGCAAGTGGCATTACCTGGTAATTCATTTGAGAAAAATGATGGAAGATTTCCTAATTTTGTAACTTGCTTTAAGATTCCAATTTACAGGGAAAGATTGGCTTTTTTGCCTAATAGATTGCATTTATTTAACATTTCACTAGGTTATTTGGTAAGACAGTATATTGAATACATAATATGGTAGATAATATTTGGTGAAACATATTATGGAATCAGTGTATTATTTATCGATATTAAGTATTATTAAGTTAAATAAATGAAGTAATTTATCAGAAGTGTCATACAAAATGATGCAAATTATTATTTTCTTAGATATAACACACAATCATATACTCCTAATAATAAAGTTTCGTCAAATGAGATAAAAATTTTATGAGCATTTATGATAATACTTTTGCTTCAGTAGTAGATGATAATAATATATTGAATAAATTAAATATATATATTATTTCAGTAGCGTAATGATGTCAGTTAGTATAGTGATTTTTTTTTACATTCATCAACGCACATAAAAAGTTTATCATTTTGAGCAACATAACTTAGACATGTATGCTTACTTTTAAATTAGAGGGATTTATCACAAATTTTGAAGGAACAGTTGCTTCTAAAGTACAAATTCATTCAATACAGAAAAACTACCTTTGCAATTATTTGTCCAGCAGAACAGAATTTAAGCATCATGACTTCAAAGAAATTTTTTAATGAAGTACAATTTTTTTATTACGATTAATGAACAGTTGCGACTTTGGCTTTAAAGTAAGAGTAAAGGAATTCCGGAAATTGAATATTTAAGATATTGCAAAGAAGTGCTAGAATGCCGAACAAGAAGATAAAATTCGTTATTTGTAACTGTGTACTTTCTAGAAAGATAATATATTTCAATAAAAGCAATATTGGAATATGCTGACGATCTATTGTTGTATGTAATCATAATAATAACAACAACCTAAAATATAACTTTCTATATCTCTTAGAATATTTCCATCACGGAAATAGTTACATATTTGTAGGGGTTTAGAAATTAGCTACTGAATCCCGTATTCAATCATCAATCCAACTTAATCAACAATCTAACTTAAATTACAAGTTTAAAAGCTGTTTGCGTTTTTTTATTCAATATTTCGCTGGAATTAAAATATGATGTACGGCTTTTGTATTTATGATAAATAAGTAAATGTTGCAAAATTAAATAATAACAAATTAGTATATATTGCATAGTTTCCATATTGTTGAACTTTCTTTCATAGATAAAATCTTGTTTTATTTTATCTAAAATACCACATCAACTTTTAAAGTGCTTCAATGAATCAACGTTGAGCGTTTACTAAAATCAAAGAAGCCATTGTGAAAAGACAGCTTCTCTAAAGCTTTTAAATAAGCCGAATTTAGCGCTTTAGACAACAACAAGCCGATTCTATTTATAATAGTTTTCAAAACTCCTTTCGAGATATCTCCCTTGCCTTTGTTTCGGAATTCAGCGTTCATTCTACTTTAAGTCATTCAACAAGCGATTCCGCTTTATTGAACAAGAAGTGATTTGCACGTAAATGGAAGAGCATTAGTCCTCTCAAAACTTGTCCATTTTAGATTTTGACAGCGGCTCGCGTCGTTGCCCAGGAAACCACGATTTCCTAAAGCGTCTGTTTAAACTTCAGGTAGCTGGATGTCTTTCTGGGGAGATTTCATCTGGCACGTCAGTCAAAGTTCTGAAATTATACCCTGAAGATAATGGCGAAAGAGAAAGGTTTTAAAATTGACACCATGACAAGTTTTTTTTTTCTTCCTTTCGCCCTTTTGAATAAATTTTTTGAAGGTAGGTATTTTTAGTAAAACTGTACAAAAAAGAAAATGGCGCTAAATTGATGAAGTGTCGCAGTTACGAAAGTTTTGAAATTTCCTGTGGGTATTAAAAAGTTGTAGAAGAAGTGCTATTTTCGAACTTTTTGAAAGATGATTTTTTTTCGTTATATTTCAGCATACGACGTAAGTGAAGAAGAATTATTATTACCATTCAGAGCTTGATGAATCTCTAAATTTTTTGCTTTTCCTGAGTCCGATAGATCCATTTTCGTTATTACATCTGTCTGACTGTCGACTAACCTTGAATGCTGTTACTCGAAAATAGATCGAACAAGATGAATGAAAATAAGCATACATTCTTGATTTCAGATATGTAGATATATTTTAAAATTTAGATTTGTTGAGTATTTAGAAGACATCCAGTATACAAATTCTGATACAAGTTAAACCGTCTTCAGGTTATTAGGACTCTTGACTGTCTTGCAATCGACTGCCGAAAGCCTTTACCATGAAATAAAAAGGATAATTAAATGATAATTCACATACGTTTTTGGGACCATATCAGTTAACATGTATTAAAAATTCTAAGTCGAAAAGGGGTCCGAAATGCAAAGTAAGTTGCAGATTGAGTCATCTAGTTGAACTTCAGGTTATTAGACTCCTGAGTGTCTAGCAATTGACTGTTGAACCCATTTACCAGAAAATGAAAAGAAATGAATAAGTGATAGTTCATATAAATTTTCAGGGTCATATAGGTTGATGTACATTAAAAGTTATAAGGGTGACGGGAAGAGATCCAATATAAAAATGCAGAGGCAAATTTCACCCTCCTGGTAAACTTCGTTATTATGACTACTGATGGCCTTGCAATCGACTGTCGAACACGATTTGAAAAGAAAAAGAAATAACTAAATGTTAATTCACAAACGTTTCTGAGATCATGTCAGTTAATATGCATTAAAAGTTCTAATCATTATTTCATCAGGTTTCTCAGTTAAATTCTGAAGGCCACTCATTTTGAATTTCAAAAGTAATGGAATGTGAAAAGTTTTTACATTTTTTTCTTCTTTCAACTCATTTAATAAAAATTTTTAAAAGTAAATTTATAGTAAAAATGGATAGAAAAAAATGGAAAAGTAATGAAGTGGCGCAGTTATGGAATTTTGAAAACTTCCTATGAATACTAAAATATTGTTGATGAGCTCTTTCTAGTCTTTGCAGAAGAATAATTTTTTTTAAAAATTCTACCGTATGTAATAAAGAAAGAAGTATTGAAGTTGTTAATTTCCGTTTTTAGAACTTCCAAGAGTATGTTATAAAAACTTTTTATTAGCATAAATGCCTGATTATCGAATGTCTTTGTGCAGGTAATTGAAAAAAAAATGCAACGAATAAAATAAATAAAAGTCTTTACTTGCTGTTGGTTCTAAACTTGTGAATCTGTTTTAAAATTTCGAACTAGTGTTTTGAGAAGAAGGGCACGGTTTCAAAACAAAACACCAGATTAAACTTTAGAAAGTTAGATAGAATTCTGAAGAAATTTCATCAAACAAATTATAGTAAAATTATACTTCGAAGATAATAGCAAAAAACAAAGGATTGAGAATGGCACCAAAACAAGGATTATTTTGAGTAGTTTAAAAAGTTTTTTGAGGCCGGTATTCTTAAGATGTTGGTCAAAAATAGATGAAACAAAGATTGCTGAATTTATAAAGCAGCAGAGTTACAAAAATTTGAAACATTCCCATAGATAATTAAACAGAAGTTGAAGGAATATTTTTTCAAATTTTCTGAAGTAATTTTTTTTCTAGAAATATACGGGAACAAATAGAACTCTAATCGCCTGAAAAATAAAAACTATGCTTGTTTACAACCTTTGTAATTTTGTAATCATGGTTGTTTCCCGATTTGGTCATGAATTGAATTACACAAAAATAAGTAGTAGCAATATATAAGTACAAATAGTTTAAGAAAAACTATTATTTGGTCGTATTTTATATCCATTCGTCTGAAGATAATTCTTCCTCAATACAATCTTAATTATTTTCTCTGTATTATGATGATAAGAAGAAAATGTGAAAGTTTATTCAAAAGTAAGAAAAATTCGTAATTACCTGTTTATCACAAATATCCAAAAAAGGCTCTTTAGCTTTAAATCGTAATATTAGAACTAACTTTTTTAAATGCAGTATTAAAATTTACTACTAGAGATATTACAATAGGATTAAAAGGGTTCTTAAATAATACATGAATAATTCCAGATTTCTCCCTTCTCTCACAAAGAATTGTGGATTTTGGATTAAACTATAAAAGCCTTGACATTAGCGAATAATAGCTATAAAATGTAGAATTGATGTGATTCTATTGTTTTTATAGGATACTAGCTGTATCTGGTGCGTTGTACCGTCTAAAAATATATTAAGTGCAATCAATTTATCCAAATGATATGAACGGTACGACAGTATATATAAAATATGAACAAATATTTATTTTTATGTATTAGATTTGTGTATTCTTTTAGAATAGTAAAACTTGGTGTTCTTTCAGAATGGTAATGAAAGAAACTGTTTATTGTATCTCTTGATTCGTTCAGAATTCTCTAATTTAATTTTAGAAAATGTGATTAAAATATTTTCTTTTAAAATTGATTAAACATAGAAAATATATTTATATCATAAAATCGTTAATATAGTTGAAAAGATAATTTTTGAAAATCAAGATGGTGCAAAATTATTTGTACTACAATATTTTTGATGGTTACTACGAAAAATGCTAAAATTTAATTGAAATTTAAAACCCCAGTGTTGATCTCCCCCAAACTTGCCCGCATAATCTATACTTATAATAAAGCTCAATGTGTGTGTGTGTGTGTGTTGGCGCTCTACAGGCCAGACCGTTGGACCTACAGCTACCAAATTTGGTACATGTATACCTTGGAGGTCTGGAATGTGCACCTCGGAGCCCTTTTTTCGAATTTTTAATTAGAATTTGAATTAATTAAAATTTAAGCGAAATTTCGACGTTTTTCCGCTATAACTTCCGAAAATATGATCGCATAAACATGATTTTTAAATCAATTTAAAGAGTAAAAAATTAGCTTTCTAACGGTATCAGTTTTTTAAATTTAAAACGTAAGCTTCTATTTTTAACGAATTTTTAAAGAAATATTTTAACCATGTTTTTTAGCACGTGACTAGATAAAATAAAAGAATGCCGGAAGTTCAAATAAAAAAAATTATCCTCGCAAATAAATCTAAAGCAATACAACTATAAGCACGTGACTGGATAAAATAAAAGAAACATAAAATGTGATATTTTCTAAAAAAATAAATAAATGCAAAGCAAAGGTTTCTTTAATCGTTTGCAATATCTAAATCATTTATTCCATAAATCATCTTTATTTATAGTAAACCTGATTGAATTTAGACAGGATATGCATTGAAATCCCGACTTAATGGCGTATTTATGTTATCGTTTGCAATATCTGTATCATTAATTTAATACTTTTTTCCCCTTTCTCGCTTTCTTTAAAAAACACATTTAATATTTTGGCAACATCATCGAATTTTTTTTTAATATTTTGGAAGCATAACCGATGGTTAAAACTGACTTATTTATAAAATTAAAGAATATTATTATGAAAAGGTGTACTTTTAGAACTTTCCATCCATAATCTCAAAGAAAATATTGATTTCAGGTCAATCAATGCTCGGATTTACTTGAATGCTAATGAATATGTGATTTAATTGAAAATTTTCGAACGCTTTACACATGGCGAACCAGCTGGTCGCCAAAGGCGGCTAGTCTGTAATAAAGTTGTTACATCCGACTTGCGTGACATTTGCGTACATTTGCACTGCTTTACAAAATATTAATCTTTAACTTGGATTTAGCATTTCTACAGAATCTAGGGGTCCTCGGTGACTAATTTGGTGATTAATCAATGGTAAATAGATGCTACTGAGATTTGAATTTTTTTTAAATTTTTAAATAATTGTACTATCCCTATAATAATACCGTCGGTGTAAACAATAGGTTAACCAAGTTTCATTGCAATCAGATGAATGGTTTAGGAAGGTATAAGAGGCTTACAGAGAAACATTAATTTCCATTTATATAGATATCCTGCGATTTTCGGGGATTAAAATTTGACATGCTGCTAAATGCAATTAGCAGAAATTAAAATCTGTATTTTGGATGCCTATTTTTTGACCGATGCAAACCCATATTATTTGAAACAGAATCAATCCTAAATTTCATTTATTTCAGTCAATGCGAGTTCCAGTTATGATGCTTATATGCAAAAGAACATGTAATTTGATAAGACGATTAACCCTTTGACAGGTTTTATTCAAAATTTAGCACGGATTTAGATTTTAAATGTTAAACCTATATACCTAAGATATCTAGTACTTTACATTTTGTATTTATAGTGTTCTCTTGTGTACAGCCACATAAAAAACCTTTGGATGAATGAATTTCCATGGAAATTTATTAAAACTCTACAAATCCAATGAATTTGTGAATTATCGTGGTTGCAAACAGATGGAAAGATGAACATAATTCCAAAAAAATAATAATGAAATTTATGATTGCAAATTTGAAGTAATCATGTGAGAGCATTATATTTTAAGTAGTATTTGCTTTAATTAATTTGTCACTAACCAGTTTAAACCTGTTTGAAACAATCATGAGACTTATATCCATATTTATATATGCTATTTAAAATGATTACCAATAAATTCTTAAACATAATAATTTAGATGGAATTCTTCTGAAAACAATAATATTATGTCCGCAAACTGCTATTTTCTAATTTCTGATATCATAGAAAAAGTTTCATAATGGATTAATCTTACAACAGGTTTAGTTTAGTTTAGTTATATTAACGTCCCGTTTAAAGCAACACGAGGTCTATTTTGGGACGGACCTCGTAATTTTGAACCAAGATCAAATGACGAGGACGACACCTGAACTGGCACCCCCTCTCCACACCACACCAGCGAGAGGATGTTTGGCCTGACAGATTTAACGTGCAAGAGACCCCCTCACACGACGGTTCTTCGGTGGAATCGAGTCTCGAACCTGAAACCCTTCGGTTCCGAAGCCGAGACCTTACCACCAGGCCACTGCGGCCATCTTACAATTGGAGATAACTCCTTCAATGTTACCGTAGGCAGCGGTGGCAAGGTCTCGGATCGTGAGCCGTAGGGTTTTAGCTTCGAGGCCAGATTCCACCGAAGAACCACCTTGTAAGGGGGGGGGTCTGTTGTACATTAAATCCATCAGGCCCAATGTCCACTGGTGTGGTGTGAAGAGGAGGGTTACAGCTCAGGTGTCGTCCTCGCCATCTGACCACGGCTCAAAATTACGAAGTCCGTCCCAAAATATCACTAGTGTTGCTTTAAAAGTGGACGTAAATGTAACTAAACAAGAGCCTCAATGTTTCTCACTTAAGGAGGGATGAATAATATTTTCCATTCAAGGAAAGAGAAAATATTTTTATCAAAACTCTTATTAAACGTGAGTAAAGTCTGCTTTCAAAGAAGCATATATAATAATGCAATACTCGTAAAAGTATATAAAAAAATATATGCGATTAAAGTATATTGATAAATATTGCTATTTATGCTTTATCCTTTGCCTACGTGATTGACAGCTTCAATTATTCAATGTTTTCGTTTATTCAAAACCTTCTAACGAGAACAGGATCATATCCTCACATGATAATGCGTGTGTGTGTGTGTTTTGACTGAGTGAGATCTTAAACAAGAAGATCCTTCAAAATTTTGAATTAGATTTTTTTGTGTATGATTATAACATTCTCTCTTTTTATATTTTATATGTGAGAAAATAATAAATGACTTTTTTTATATCCCAGAATTAAAAAATGTTCAAAATACAATAGTTTGAAATTTGTTAAACTAAAGCTGGTATCATTGAAAATATTATTTATTGAACTTCAAAAAATTTGAAAATAGACTTTATGCAATATTCTGCTCTGAATTGATTAAGGAAAAATCTTTAAATTTTTGATTAATTTTTGGTTAAAAATTCAATATAAATTTTGGAAATTACTTTCCTAATAAGCATCTACTATTCAAGAAGTAAATACATTTTAAATATTCCCAATTTATGTCAATACTGCCCTATAGGATGGAAACTAAACATCATAGAAACTAAAACTGAAGAACTGAAAATTAAGTTTTTAAGTAAATCTGTAACGAAAATTAAACGTTAAAATTTTATCGATATGATATAAATAGACAATAAATTGTCTTAAATGTATCGTAGATGAAATCACTGTTCGTTTGCATCGATAACAAGCTTAGACTCAGAAACTGATTAATTCATTAATTACCCAGGATCGAAATAGAATTATGAGATTGAACCCTAGACGTTCATAAAGATTTAAAACGAGACATTAATCTAACAATTAAAATTTCTTCTCGGTAAGGAAAGGGGAATTATCGTATCAGCTCCCATATATGATTCTGGTATTTTGTTACAAATTACGAATTGAGTGATTTAACGCTCTAAAGTCACAACTTCTAGGCAACTTAAATGACATAAAGCGATTTATACCTAGGGACAAGGTACTTTGAAACCCCGGTGCTAGTTTAAAAATAAGCTAAATATTAGAGAAAGTTCAGGTGATCTTGGGCATGCATTTTTAAATGTATCTTCAGTAGTTTACCGTCGTCTGCCTGTAAAAAATATACTTTTAAACCCCGATGCTCAAGTAAAAATAAGTATAATTAAGCCTGAAAGGCCTTTAAAATAACAATTTGATTGGAATAATTGAAATTTGGGATAAAGCTTTAAAATTGAAAATTGGATTAGAGTATCTGATGACGAAAAAAAAGGAAATAAGATGAATTGAAATCAAAGGAAAGGAATATTCTTGCTAAATACTTCAAAACAAAAAATATCTGGCTACAGAACGTTATACATTGAAACATTTGTATTGATTCCCTAATTTGTTAAATTTAGGGTTAAAACATGCATTATTACTTTGAAAGTTTCTTTTAATTAACAATATAGTTAATGAAATGATTCAAAAATTATATGCAAATAGCAGATTTTTATCACGTGCAGAGTGGTGTTGAGAATAATTGATTTAGCACAAATGCGGACTTTTGAGAATTACTTATTAAAGAGCTGAGAGGCATATTTAAATAAACCTCACTTGTATTTTCTCATAATTTCTAAAAATTATAATGTCAGGAAGTATGCGAAAATGTAGCAATTATTTATATAACATTTACATTTCTTGATGCAAAAGTCTATATCTGGAAATTGAACTCTGTGTAGTTAGTAGATAGCATGTGGAAAGAAACATCTCTGATATAGAATCAAAAGTTAAGGAATTTTGTGGAAGGAGCAATTTAAATAGGAGAGAAGAGTAATATTTGTTAGATGAGATTTTTCCAGTTTAGATAAGTGATTTTATGTCTGTGTGTCTTCCCGTTTAATGTTTTGTTATGGAAAACATGTTTCATCTGTCCTTATAAGGTCTTCAAGGAAGTTAATTTTAAACGGTTTGTAAAAATCATAACTTCTCTCAATAATTTTTGTCAAGAGTATTTACAAAGATGTTGGTCGGAACAAATTTATATTTAATCCTTTGAGAATTCGAGGAAGATGACTTTTGAGGGTTATATAGTTAACCCATGATTTTTCAAACCATGGCCAAGGAAATGCGTTTTATATGGGTCTCATTCTAAAAAATAATATGCATAATTATAGATTTGTATTGATGATCTGTTCGTTTTTAGTTATTTTCCCCTTCATTTCATATTACTTTTTAATTTATCGTTATCCCCTTAATTATACTCAAAAATAAGATTTGTCATTAAATCCACCACTGTTTTTAAGTTAGGTAGAGAGATATATCGGAGAGTTTATTAGGTACTCAATATATTTACGACATATTTAAATATATACCTTATATATCAAGATAATTATTAATGTTGGAAAGAAAATACTATCCTAGAATAAATGAATTTTTTAAATAAAACTAAAACATCTATAATTAGACCTCCTTCTATTTTAAGTCCCACTTATAAAAAGATTTAAATTGAAAAGCCAAGGTTTTTGAGAAAATTTCATATAATATTTTCTTTAAAATTCAAGGGGATCTCGAACAACTCCGATATAAAATACAGGATTCAAAATGATGAATTTTCTCTCTTTTATGGTAATGAGAATGTTGCGAAAGGTTTCATTTAAAACCCTATGTCTCGGCAATAATGATGCATTTCAATTTGTAGCTTCAATATTTTAGATTATAAAATGTAAATTGTTTTTGAAATTTTATTTGAAATTTTTAAAATCAAAAAACGATGCTTTCAAAACTTGAAAATTTAATATAAAAACCTCTTTGAAATATGAATGAGATTTTTAATAAATTTAATAAGCACTTTTTAAGAATAAACTCTTATTAGTATGTAAGAAATAATGACAAGCATTATTTTTATTAATAATAAATTAAAATAAATTTATTAATAAGTCAGATAAAATATTGATTTTATGTCTTATCTTTTTTGGTCTTTAATTTATAACGTATTTATTATACATGTTGCAAAATGCTGAAATGAATTTTCTTTTATTAGATTTGTTACCAATTGGTGGTATTGCGTCACTCATAAATACTAAGAAATTAAAATAAATTTAACTTATAAGTATACCGGAAAAATATTTACTTTATATTCTTTTTACTTTTCAGTCTTTAATTTCGAATTCATTATTTTACGTGTTATAAAATCCTTAAGTGAATTTCTTTTTCACAGAATTATTATCTATTGGTGACATTGAATGCACTCCAAATAGAAAACACTACATTTATTAATTAATTTAAAAATATTTTGCTACTTTAAAGTTGATTAATTATTTTTCCCTTACTCGTGCTTTCCATAACATTAGAAAGTAAAAAGGACATTTGATCTTGCTTTTTAAGAAATGCTTTAGAAAGAGTGATAAATTAATTCATTGAAAGTATCTTACCTGTTGGCGGCACGAAAGCAAATAGAACTTTCCAAAAAATAGTAAAAAAGTGCATGACGTAATCCGAGCAAGAGGGCATCTTTTCTTCATCCCCATCCTCGTCGTCATCATCACCTGGAACGAAGATAAATAAACCGAGAGTTAATTGACTGACTCATTCACTTTAGAGTTCCAGCATAGTTTATAAAAGAAAATGGAACAAATACGATTAATGGTATCTGCTAATTGCGTACATATCAGCAAAGAAATAATGAACAATGCATTGTGTATTTCTATTCTTAAAAGTTAGTTGTAAGAACGTACATTAAAGAACTCTAGCCAAATACTTACATGTTCCTGGGCAAAGTTTCTGAAAAAAAAATCTAAGGCGTAAATCTATACAAATAGACGTGAAAAATTCATATATTATTTTGTGCCCTGCAGAAAATTAAACAATGCAGTATTTTTCTTTAAATTCTGCTCGAATACGGAACAATGGATTATTTTAGTAAAGTTTTCGGGAGAACTGATTAAATTGTAGTTTTTATTAATTATAAATTATGTTTTAATCCATGGTAAATATTACTTTATTTTTATCTTTGCTATTCTTAAGAATGAAAATATAAAACGAAATGAAAAATGAACATATAACTTCTTTATCTTGAAGTTCCCATTTCCATTGTTTATATATATTGTGTGCCATTCATTAAAAATATTAATAACTTTCAGCAAAAATTAACTTTCAGCAATTTTTAAAAATCCTTTTGTGCTCTTGCACTGTGTACTTTTTCATAAAATTACAAATAATGTGATATAACTGTTATCATTTTGATTATAAAGAATTTTGAAAAATAGAGTTTTGAACTATATTGTTCTTTGAGAGACATTTATGGTCGCCCATTCTTAGGTAAATTTGACGATTTTGTTCTACGTTTTGGCAACTAATTTGTATAGTGCATTTTGAATTATTATCTAGTACAATATGAACAAAAATATTTTTCTTTTGCAGCTCAAACATAGATAAGAAATTAATTTCTTGTACAAAGGTTTTTGAAAATTCTTGTTTGTTTGATAGAAAGAGAGATCGGTTCTAATTTCCATAAAAGATGATAAGAAATTCCTTATTGTTCAAAATATACAATTTTTTTAAATTAAACTGTAATTAAAAGCTAAAAACAAAAGTTTTTAATCTTTTAAAAATCTAGATGCTCCATAGAATTGTAAAAATAGAATTCATTTCTTAATTTTACTGATATTTTAACCTTTAGTATTAGTGCTTTTAAATTTTTATACGCTTATAATCTCTCAATTACATTATATGAATTGTGTTTCAGACACGTAGTGTCATCTGGTGGCAAACTTAAGAAATTATTAATTCATAATAAGAAATTATTAATTCATAAGATTTCATAATGCTTATACCGATGAATGCAAGTCAAAAATTGTATTTAACGAAGAGGAAATCAGATGTACTCCATAACCTGATACAAATAAATTTTCATGCTTGAACTAAACTTCTATCTCTTATTATATTTGTAATATGCACAAAGGGAACGTGTGCTTAAAGATAAAAAAAAATGCTTTATAAATAGGAATGTGAAGTTGATTTAAAAATGATTTAAGATAAATGTATGTAAGAATTAAAGTTTTTTTAAATGGTTGTATAAAAATAACTTTAATCATTCTATATAAAATGAACTACAGAATAGTATTATTTTCTTTTTAGGGTACTTTTTTCTAAACCAATTTAATGGCTATAAGACTTAAAATTAGAAAATAGTTAGAATAAAAATATGTTTTTTAGTAAACGGTTAAAAATATTTTTAATTGCGCATTAAGTATTTTAAAAAATACCATCTATGTCTAGAAAATTCTAATGAACGTAACATAAAAGTCGAGTTTATTATTAGTTGTCGAAGGCAACACAAATATAAACAAAACATGATACGATTTTCAGACTGTTTCATTCATTAAACCTATTTACAACTGTACTGAATCAAAAACTTCAATTAGCTGATTAATAGAATCACAAAATATTATTCGATGTGTTCTGGACATTATTCGCCATTTAATCAAAGGGAACATTCAGGTAAAGGAAATAAGTCTAAAAAATAAGGTTGAAACAAAAAGTTCAATCAAGCGCAAAAATAGGCTTAACTACTGCCAGATAAGTAAACATTGTAAGACTTCATGTTAATGTACGCCTTCTCGTTAAGCTTGTCAAAATTGTGCCAATCGTCTAAAAACTTTCTAGAGTTTTGCAATTCTTCGAGCATACCAGAAATTTGCAATCAAAAATTGACACGTTTGCATTTGATGAGAAATTGCTTGAAAGTTTTTCAGTTTTTGCTCCCATATAGGAATTTTAAATCTAGCCATAATTACTATGACTTGCCGATGGAAAGTGACAATCATATCTTCTAAAAAAACAATTATCTTATAAAAAGGCTTTTAATCGTATCTGAAAACAATGTATTTCAAATTTCTTTTTAATGACATAAATTTCATTTTCGTAGAATTTTACATTTAACTTTAATAATATTTTCAATTGAATTTTTTATACTTACAGAAACAATGTTTTCAACGAATTGAACTCACCATCAAAACAGTCAAGCAAATGCTTTTGTCAGTTATTAAATTTCACAATTAGATTTTCACTTAAGTTTTTATTTCGTAATATAAATATGCTTTGAAATTGCTGTAAAGTGTTTTAATTTGATTCACGTGTTTTAATCGTATTGAATTACTAGGTGAAATGTTTTTTTAAATAAATGCATCCCATATTGAGAATTTAACAGGCTAAAAATCAATAATTTAGAAGAACAAACTAGTCGTCAAAGGCGGCTAGTTTATTAAAATTTATTTTTCGATTTACTCATACAATTTTAAATTCAAGTACTGCATAATCCATAAATTATCCCAGGAAACTATTCATCGTAAACACTAGAGCAAAAAAACATATTAAATTGCAAGATCAAGACTTGCCGATATTCATAAATTACAGGCATAATCACATTTCTTATTTTTTTTCTAAGTAATTCGCATGAAATAATTATATACATTTTGTTCCATGAAAAATGGATTTTGTCTAGGCTAACCTCTTAAGATAAAGCAAATCTGGCAAAGATTCAACATTTTATTCTAACGTTAACAGTTACTGAAAAGATATATTATTTTCTTTCTTACTCTCTGAAGTTTCAAGTCGAAAAGTGTTCCTGAATATTCGTGTAGATGGTTCTTATGAAAAATATATGCCAGCCGAGCCTGTTTGCTACTAAGTGACGGCTCTAACCAATCTCGTCATCCCTTTTGTATTCTTTTAAATATTTAATGTTGTTCTCACTTTCTACCATATTCATCATGAGGAATAAGTTAGCATGCTTGAACAAAGAATTTTGCCAGCTCTACGTGGAGCACGCATAATAGGAAGTTATTATGACGCTTATTTGTTAGAAAACAGAACGGCATCGTCAAAGGGTGATTATTTTTGTTGCTACGAGTAATTTCTTGAAAATATTTCAGGTTAACAAGGCTTACAGGTTTTCACAATTACACAAATGTATTAGAAGAGTTTCAGATTATTGAATTAAATTGGGTTTAATATTTTTGTTAGATTTTTTATATGTGTTGAGGGAATATCTTCCTTCATATTTTGAAATTCATGAGGATTTCATTTTATTTAGTTTGTTGTATTTATTTGAAAATTATCTCTGAACAAGAAATAATAAGATGCAGTATTTAAATAAAAATAATGCTATCAAATGTTGAGTAGAATTATTTCAAATTAATTTAAGTAAACTAAATGCGTTTTATTTATAATGGTGTTTTTGGTGTATATATGAAAATGTTTCGGAGCATTTATGGCATTTTATTTTATTCATTATAGTTTCAAACTTGTTTCATATATAAAAAGACAAAAAGTTGGCGATTGATTCTGCATTCCTTCTATAATATGCTAGAAATGTGAATTCAGTACATTTGCATATTTATGAAGACAAAGCACTACTTCGAAGTCTTCATATTTCATTGTTCAAGAAATAAAGACATTTAATTAAATTTTGATTCCTAACTTCAAGCACCATCTAGTAATACATTACTGAAAATTTGTCTTAAACTTCCCTGATATTCATAATGTTGAGTTTAAAGTTAAATACTAATTTTTAGGAAATAATTTAAATAAAAAATATATGAAACAGTTTTAGAACAAATGATTTGAGCCTGAATATCGCGTAATCATTCTGTGAGGGTCAATATCAACCATCCTAATGGTATAATTTGGAATCTTCTAATGATAACATTGTCAGGCTAAAGCTAGGAATATTTACAGTGAAGTTTGAAAAGGGGTATTACCCTTTTTTTTACTGGCAACTCTGGCCGTTTCTGAATTTCAATTCCATTTATAAGCTGCCTTTTTCAAGACTGCAATTTTTTTTGCAGCCTATGTATACATTTAAATATTGTAATATGAATGTACTCCGCATAAGAGATGTGAATTTTTTTGTTAAAATATTTTAATTTAAATAAATCGTTTCTTTTTAAATTTAAATATTTTAGCCATCATCCAGTAGCGTCTTTTAATTGTATGAGAATCAGATCGCCTATCACATTTTCAGTCACATATATACTTTTAATTGTTCTAATAATAGTGTAATTCCCCATACATATTTTTAATTATTCTAATAGAAGTGTAATTCTACAAATATATTTTTAATTATTCTAATAACAGTGTAATTCCAGAGACTTATTTTCAAACTTATTTCCTATTATGTTTATTTAAAGACTGTCTCTAACCAAGAAATAATATAATCAGGGTGTGCTTCATTATTTAGCTAAATGTTAAAAAAATTAAAGTAAGAAAAGTCTTTTCTTCCAAACGCTTATCAGTTTCTTCTTCTAAAATAATTTTGAAATATATTGATTAAGAAGTAAATTGAAATTTTCAAGAATGCATTGTTAACTTTGGATTATTAATGAAAAATTGCATAATGTAGTTTTAAAAATGCATAATGCAATAAATGAACTTAAATTGTAAAGTAGAACATTTTCAGATTTTCTATGGATATTAAACTTCATAAATTCGTCGGAAAATAGCGTTAATATTATCATCAACATTTCCTGTGGAAAAAATTGATGCGTGGAGTGATGATGATTATTTGTAACCAACCGTTTTACCTGAGCTACTTTTAGCTGCTCTAGGTCAAATAGATGCACCGAATTTGCAAGATACAAGATAACATCTTTATGAAGAGTCCTGATTATTTCTAAATTATACGAAACATGCTAGAATTCACTGTTGCATAATATATCGTAAGCGCTAAAAATCAAGTTTGCAAAAGACATTTTTTAATTCGAATGTAAATTGTAAAGACGTGATCGCAAATCACATTTAAAGTTTTCGGATTACTTTGAATACAAATTGTATAGATTTCATAGATAATCTTTCCTATGAATCAATCCCCAGCGCGTGTTGAGAGCAGTCCAAATATGGGGACGTAATGCTTTCGGTTAGTAGTTGGCTCTTGTTTCGCTTATGAGAATGTTTGCTTTCCTTGTTGATGATACTTATAATTTGATGCGAAATTATAACTTTGCCGGTTATAGTTATTAAGAGTCCCCATTAATGCAATCTCCATAACATTCATTACTTTCTCTTCATATCCTTTTGTAACTTTCGTGTGGTACATTATAATCTATCAAAATAATAACACATTGGATGGCTTTAAAAGATCTACATTCAGCTGCATAAGTATAGAAGAAAGCTGCATGATAAATCCTGGGAGATTGAGGATAGAGTCTTAACAGCCATTGTGACCGCAACACAATTTCTACCATAAGATTAAGGCTGCCTCATTAGAGTGGAGGTAACTCAACCCCACATCATTGGTTCAACACGTTGAGAGAAATGGGAATCAAATTATTTATCCAACATTTTCTCATCTACACTTCTGTGTTGCCTTTCTGTGAAATCTTACATGTAACGCAAATAAATTATCCTAGTTGAATTCAGCTACTAGCATAAAATGTTAAAGCTTGCAAGCTAACAATTACGCAAAAGATTATAGAGTATATGGATTGTATCTGCAGTTTCTTTCAAATTTAATTTATCAACATTTTTTTAATAACTCAATATATTTTAATTCGTATTCTATCAATATTTTTTTTAAATATGGCCTCTATTTGATTGAGAAGATTTTACTTACATAAAACTGAAGTTACTCAAAATTTTAAAGAAATCATTGATAATGCAACTAGTTCAATGGCTATACGATTACTCGGAATATTTGTAACTTCAAATCAATGTATTTTTATAATAATAAAATTCATGAATATTTATGTAATAAACCGATAAATAAATAGTTTTTGATAATTTATTGGTCAAAATTAACATCTCAAATTTACTTTGCATAATATATACGTTTACAATAACAATCCTTCAAGTGTATTTTTAAATCTAAATTTGAGATTCAAAATATGAATGATAAAACGATTGATGTCAGGCAATTATCATATATTAATATTTAAAACATGTTAAGAATACAATTTCTCTATTCCGATTTGAATTTTCAACATTCGGTCTTCTTTCTCTCTGCCAGATATCCATATTCATGAAGAATAAGAATAGCATTTTGATTTAAAAATTATTTGACGTTAAACTATACCGAAGCTAAATATCTGGAGGGATATCTGCTTTCCACGTACAAAATTTTTAAAAAGTAGCTTTCTGAAGAAAATTTATACTATATCATTTTTTCTATTGCATTTATTCTGTCTTTTGAGAGAATAAATTATAATAGTGCAATGGTCGTAAAAGAAAAGAAGATAAATTTTCGTACTGATAATACAATACAAACAAAACAGTTTTGTTAGTATGTTATAAAAATTGGAATATTTATAACTGCAGCCCAAATCAAACATCTTTCATATTTTAGAAAATTCTGTTTTTCACATACATCGGGAATGTTTAATCAAACTCAATAACCCATATTTATACAGTGGCAGTTCGTCCATTGGGACTCTCTGCATCATTTGAAAATTCTACTTGTTATTTTATTCCGTAACATTTTTTGAATTTTTTTCTCTGATAAATCATCAACATGATCGTATGAATACATATTAAAACATTTAAAACATTAAAACATTCTTTTTGGTTTCGGACGGAAAAACCTTTATTTTTTTCAAGGCCATGGGCCATTAAAGATCCAAAAAAGAACAACTGAAGGGTGTAACTTTTCCCTGTCCCATTCATGATAAGCGGCATTTCCAGCCAGATGTGTCATCACCTATTAAAACCGTCCATTGTTAAATGACTCCCAGTTGCCAAAAGGGGATCTTCTTATCACCTAGTGTCGTCGCATCTGCTCATTAGTGATTTAAGCCGAAGGACCACGCGTGAAGTTCATTGCTTTATAGAAACTTATCGCAACTTCAAGGAAAAGGAATGTAAACCCGTCTAGATGCCAAATGTTTCCCATTAAGAAGGGACTACCACTAATAAGTGTTCCAGATTGATCAGTTCTGAGGATTCATCATTGATTGTCATTTACCCCGTCAGAATGGAGCCACAGATGAGGGCAATTTGCTGAACAACAATTGGGTAGTTGACAGCCGAAGTGTGAGAATGAGTAAAGAGAAGGCGGAGATTGAACAGCGATAAAATGCGGAGTTTTCTTTGAAGAGGAGACTTTTGGATTGGGGACTGGTGAATTAAGCCCACCTGGCAGTTACTATGTGACATAACACCTTGTTAGTTTTGGTGGTGTTATTTCTCCGGATTGATAGAGTACTCTTTTACTGTAAACCTTCAACCTTCCACTGTTGTGTAAATAACATCAATTTCCAGATGGTATAAATAGCAAATATTTTAACCTAGAATAAAACAAGTTGTTCTTATGTAAATACATGGCTGTGAATAAACGAATTGTCTGAAATTCTACTCTCGTATTACCTCGATTCAGGATGAAGACATTACAAGGGTTTGCTGCGAAAGGGATGTATCTGCAACTTGCGGAAATTTAGAATTGCATGCACTATTACTTGGTAAAAAAGTCCTTTTTCATTTGGTGCCCAAAGAAAGCGACAACTAAGATATCCAATATCAGTTCTCGAGTTACTCAAAGGATGGAGCTGTCTATTTCATTAGTATTAAGAATTTTCAGAGGTTTCTTACGGTTTTCTGCAAACTTAAATAATCGATCCTTTTTGCAACAAAAAGTGCTGGGCTCACTGAGCTTTGAGAAGCTCAGATAAGATAGTGAGGAAGTGAGGGAAACGATATTCTCCGAGTTGCGCTAGAGCCCGCTCATGATAAATCTAGGAAAAAATTTACTAATTATATATATATATATGTTGCTGTGAGAGACCGAAATTGGAGAATGTCGACATTCGCTGGTGAATGTCAACACATACCAAAAACGTTGGTGAAAGACCGTACAATTGATTACATTTCTTGCACTTTCGGACCATCGCCGGTATATGTCGACAATCACAGACAAGCTTTGGTGGAATTTGAAAAGATGATTAAAGAGCTCGAAAAGGAGATAACAGAAGGCAACGTCAACAAAGAAGTGCGGCCTAGAGCACGTTGTGTTTTGCTGGAACACAAGGTCAACAGAGAGGCGAAATTGCAAATCTGCATTTCTCCTCTCCGGATACGGAGAGATGAAACGCATATTCAAGATTCCCCATTAGTGCATTGTGGATGTCGACATTTGCCGGTGTAAGTGAGAAAAAAGGATATCTAGCAAATATTTCGGACATATACCAAGCGACTACGTGAATGTTGACATTCACCAGCGAATGTCGACATTCTCCAGATTTCGGACTTTCACGGTAACATATATATATATATATATATATACATACATACATACACACACACACACACACACACACACACACATATATATATATATATATCCAACTAATTGTACTGAAGGAGCTTTCCATTGTGATATTTCTGCTGTGTCACAGCAGCAATTTCAAATTTCCTGTTTGCAAAAAAAAAAAAAAAAAAAAAAAAATGTGTAGCATTTGTCAAAAAGTTTGACACCAAGATTTTTTCAAATCTGAGTATTTCATTGATTTTCCAAATTTAATTTTAAAAACCCAATTTTTAAATATGTGTCTGTGTGTGTTTAAACCTAATAACTCATTATGGTAGCAAAATAAACATGTTAAATTTTGTGTAGAGTTTTTAAATAAAAATTATGGATTTTCAAGAATTTTCGATTAAACCTTTTTGTAGAAAGTCTATGAGCCTGCTCCTGAGAATGATGGTTCTGAGAAGCCAGTTCAGCAAATTAAATTCGTCATTAAGTCTTCTTTACTAAAATTCTAGCTATATCAAATCTCGAACGACTAGCATGAGGAAATGGAGCACGATCCTGTTTATTTGTGAATTCGATAATTCATAACAGCAGAAAGTTTAAAGAAGAACGTATAGTTTAATGTCTTTATAGCAAAAGCATAGATCCTGTTCTGGTGTGGTACTTAATCTATCACTGTGTAGACTGTTTGCTTGTATATGAGCATATTAACTCCCAAACACAATTACAGTGATAATTTAAAATTGATATGTAGTTTTAACATCAAAATTGCAAGTTCTGAAGCCAGTATATTGATAGAAAGTGGTCCAAACGGTGTACTTGGTTACAATTCCACGGGCTATCGAGTGAAATAGAAAATTAACAAAATCAATTCTTCTACTGGTTTGGAGAGAGCTGCTGAAAGAATAAGTGCGTGAGAATTATCATTTTGCAACTCTCTTGAATATGAAGCTAGACAGACAGAATTGTGTTTGAAACTGTTTCTGAAACATTCCCTGAAAGTTGGACGAATTAATTAAAAATCTTTACTTGGGACAGTTGACTGAATCTGATTTGAGTAGACCCCATTTTTGCTCTCGATTCTATGCTTTGAAAATCTTATCTATTTGGTATTTGTTTTGAGGAATTTAAATATTTTTCTCCCATTTGCTCATTGTTCGCATGATTGTTTTATGATCGATGTATCTACAAAAAATTTGTTAGATCAAATTATAAGATTATTTTTTGTTTAGCTTAGAAAGGGACTATAGGGACTTTTCGGCATATTCTGTTCAGATCAACCACTGCAATGGCAAGAGTGCCAAAATTACTGTATAAACAACCTTCATTTGGCACTTGCTCTAAAAATCTTAAAATTTCTCTTTTCGAAAATATCTGCCAGGAAAAGATTATTTCTTAGCCGAAATAGGTCAAACGCGCCTTATCATTTTTCTCTTAAAAACAATCTTGTTGCATTATTTTTCGTTAAGTAAGAATCAATCTCAAGAGAATATTATTCAAATATAAACAAAAAGAAATCATTAATATTATTTCAAAACTTGTCCACTTTTGATCATTTTTCAAAAATTATAAAAGACTTTAAATGCATATAAACCATTTATTTTATGCTACGTTTTAAAAGTAACTATAAATATATGCAGAAAAATTCACAGCCAATAAAGCAATTTTTATTGATTTAATTTATTATTAAATGATATTTAATATTTTGTGTTGTGACTGGCTGATACGACTTACTGATTTACAAAAACCAATAAAATAACATAATGTAAATACGTCAGAAACATGTATATTACACAGCATTTTTTATATAAGGATGGTAAATTGCACAGCTTGAGGACAGAGACAGCAACATTTTAAAATAAGCCTTAAACAACTATAATTCAGTTTACGACTATTCATTATTATTATTAGTAATTCAGCTTATGACTATTATGAAATTATTCAAGAGCCTACAAAATAGGATCAAATTATTATGACAATACTTGAGAGTGTACACATTAAAAAAATTTACTCCCCAATAATAGAGATATGGTAAACCTTTGGTATGAAATTAAAATGTATAAAATCAATATAACTTCTCAATATCACTTATTATTACAATATATCTTATTGATATCGCGCCTTCAAGAAGCCAATGGAACCCCTTCATGTTTTAAATTATATCTGTTAATTAAATAGTTTCAAATAATAAAAGAACTTCCTCTTTTGATTTTGAAGAACAAGAACGCTGCTTATTATTTATGTAAATATCGCATTAACTTCTTGTAGAATTTTACTTTTGTCATTATCCATATTTCGTTTTGTTGTATTATTCTCACAATTGTTATTCATATTTTTTGAGATCACAGATGGAGCGATATAATCAACATGTGTTTGGGTAAGGACAGCTAGAAGATGAATCATTAACGGGTATTCCCACTATCAACTGAAATCCCTCAAGGACGCAATTTTGAACAGTTATTGGGTGATAAGGAGCTCAAGTGCAACAATGAGAAAATGAGAGGCGGAAATCTGACGGTATTTTTTGAAGAGAGAGAGAGAGAGAGAGAGAGAGGAGAGCAGCAACAGACGTGGAGGTAGAAGTCGGGGGGAGGTACGTGTTCGAAGTTGTACCTGATTATTAGAGAAGTTTCATGTTATTCGAGCTTCTGTGTTAAAATCAACCCGATAAATATCGGTGAATTTCTGGAATTACCTCTGGAGCCGTTTGGGCAAACCGCCAGTTAGAGTTTTTTCGAGTTTGTTCCCTTAATTGATTGGGGAACTATTTCAATTGGTATGTGAATATTATATTCAATATTAACTCAAATTAGAACAAACTGGTTTTGTGTACATTTATAAATCTGTAAATAAAGAAAATGTTTGTTACGCTACTTTCTTTTTTGAATGATCAGTATAAGAAGATTGCAATAGAGATAACTTATTTCTATATATTTGTAGATTTTAAGCGAAATTAAATATTTGAAAAATATTTTGTTAAATTTAACAAAATACATTTGAAAATAGCCTCAAAATGATAAAATAACACACAATAATACACTGAAGTGACAAAAGTCATGGGATAGCAATATGCAAATATACAGATGGCAGTAGTATCGCAGCGAAAAAGTATAAATGCGCAGTTCGTTTTAAAGAGCATTCATTTGTGTTCAAGTTATTCATGTGAACAGGTTTTTCGTGATTTATGGCGGCAAGCCAAGAATTAACAGACTTTGAACGTGGAATCTTAGTTGGAGCTAGACGCATGGGTCATTCCATTGCGGATATCGTTAGTGAATTCAACATTCCGAGATCCACAATATCAAGAGTGTGCCGAGATTATGAAATTTCAGCATCACATCCCATCATGGACAGCGCAGTGGCCAACCACCTGCACTTAACGACCGAGACCGCCGACGTCTGTGTAGAAGGGTCAGTGTTAATAGACACGCAACACTTCGTCAAATAACTGCAGGAATCAATGTGGGACGCACGAGGGACGTGTTCGATAGGACTGTGCGGCAAAATTTGTCTTCCTTGGGCTATGACAGCAGAAGACCGACTCGAGTGCCTTTACTGACAATACGACATCGCCTGCAGCGACTCTCCTGGGCTCGTGAGCATATCGACTGGTCCCTAGACCAGTGGAAAACCGTGGCGTGGTCAGATGAGTCACGATTTCAGTTGTTACGAGCTGATGGTAGAGTTCGAGTGTGGCGCAGACCCACGAAGCCATGGACCCAAATTGTCAGCAAGACACAGTTCAAGCTGGTGGAGGCAAAATAATGGTGTGGGCTGTTTTTACATGGCATGGACTCGGTCCTCTGGTGCAACTGAACCGATCATTGACTGGAAATGGTTATGCTCAGCTGCTTGCAGATCACTTGCAGCCATTCATGGACTTCACGTACCCACACAACGATGGGATTTTTATGGATGACAATGCGCCATGTCACCGGGCCAGAACTATTCGCGATTGGTTTGAAGAACATTCCGGACAATTCCAGCGCATGATCTGGCCACCTAGATCGCCCGATATGAATCCCATCGAGCATTTATGGGACATCATCGAAAGGTCCGTTTGTGCCCAAACTCCTGCACCATCCACACTTTCACAATTATGGACGTCTATACCGACAGCATGGCTCAATATTCCTGCAGAGGACTTCCAACGACTTGTGGACTCCATGACACGTCGAGTTGTTG
>JAPMOQ010023315.1:2833256-2844410 GCA_026543055.1 Argiope trifasciata | reverse complement strand
ATATATATATATATATATATATATATATATATACGTCCTTTAAAATTAAAGAGCTGAGTACATATCAGCTACTCTTGCATTCGCCTGCACCCCACCCCCTTATACAAGGGGGAGCACATTCACACAAGTCACAAATGAAGGACATGCCAGATTCGGAACTCGAAACCTAGAAGCTCGGATCACGAATTAGGCGCGTTACCCTTATGCGAGAACGTCTGCAAAGATAGTATTACAAAAGATGATTAAGAAATCTACATTTTCATGTAGTTCTTTGAAAACTTTCTAGTGAATTATTTTTTAAATTTTAGTCTCTTACCTTTATAAATATTTAACAGAAATTTGATCTTTTCACTTATTAATTTGACATGCAAACCTAACCAAGTTATGAAATTTGGAATTTCATTTTAAAACCAATTTAACCTTTATTCAGTGAAGGTTGAGTATTAGTTAAAAAGTCTTCCTGGAGATCGCATTTGAAATCTTTTAGAATTGCATTCATTCAATATATCTATATTCATAACTTCATAATTATTTAAATTTAAAAAGTGATTTTTTTGTTACTGAGCTAGTTTGTTTTACATTGTAATCCGTATTAAATAAGAAGGGCTTAAGCAAATTTATGATTATGTATTTTACTAATTATAATACATACTTTGTTCGATAAAAAATTGTCTGAATATGTCTTTGAATTCGCTTTAAAATTTGATGAAAATATGCTTGGAATTATCGTTAGATGAATTTCTAGAGTGCATGACTTCTGTTTTCATCTTGTCAGTTCTTCTAAATATAACATTAATAATCTTTGATTACAAAGTTTTTACGTTCATTATTTCTTCTTCTCAAACCAAATCCCCCTTCGTCTTTTTAATACAACAGAGAATGCAGCTGCGTAAGATCCTCAATAGTTCATCCAATCCATATTAACACACGCTATTTTACGATATCACCTCGATGTTATGCGACATTCTGAATACTAGCCATCCTCATAGAAATATTGTTGGGAAGTTTGCTGTGTTTATTTGTATTTTTATTAAATGGGAATAAAAACAATGTTATGAAAACACCAGGCATTCTTATGGAAGTAAACTGAATAAATTTTGATCGAATTGCGTGTAGTAATTAAAACAAATAAACGACGTGATGTTGAAAAAGCGCAACTTGTTGATAATTCAGTTCCACAAATGATGCGAAAGAATTATATATATATATTCATTTTGCCAAACAATAATACGCATTCTTAAAAGTTAGAAATAAGTTTAAATGTTTAGTTTTGTATGTACTTATCTGTGCTTCGAGAATGAAAACAAATTCAAATATTTTTTTAATGAATTAGTCTGGTTCAATAATTAAAATTGTGAGCACATGATTAATGCATGCAACTTTTTAATGTTTACATAGAAATTTGCTTTCTTATAATGTTCATTGCGACTTACTCTCCTTACCCTATTGTTTTAAGAACTTTATTGCTTAAGTTAGCATTTCGGCTTCCAAGTCTTTGATAAGAAATTTTTCTTCTTCTATTAGATGTAGTGTAAATAATAATGCATATTCAAACATTTTTATTTTTACAATTTTCTATTTTTTAAATATTTTTAAATTTATTATCATAAATATTTTTGACATCTTTCTATTAAATCGTTTGCTAATTTATCATAAGATGGGGCCTCTTGTACAAGATCTAAATATTAATAAAGTTTATAGGCAAACTGATAATAAAACTTTAAAATAATCAATTTTGTATATTTATTGCCATTAAATATCAGAAGAAAATTTTAGAACTGTTTCCCATTTTAATATGAGTAAAAAATAGATTAAAGAATTCTGTTTTAAAAATTAAAAGCAAATCAATGTAACTTAAATTGTTTAAAAATTAACAAGAATCAGGAGAAAGAGGAAAAAATTATGGAGCTACACATTTTATGATTGATAGAAACTTTAATTATAAATATTAGGATATTAAGAATATTCTATACAAAATAACATAAATATTTAATATTATTTGTAAATAATTTATTTTGAATATTAAAATTATTTACAAATGTCGGTGATTATAAGTGCTCTTTAGCACATGTTGATGCTAATGCAATAAATTCTTTTTCAAAGAGCTTTATAAAACATATGAATAGCCCACTGCACTATATGTTAAAGAAACTGTTTCGTAAATTCCAAAACCTTCTCCATGGAGAATTGGTTTATATCCTTCGAGATAAATGAAACTTTATACGCTGCTGCCTCCTCATTCTTCTCGTGAAACTAACACCCCTATTAAAATTTTCATCCGTTTGCTGTTTTAGTGACTGAAACCTTGTCAGTGTACATTTTTCCGCCTTTCTGCATTCACCAGAGAGAAGAAAATTGAATGAACAGGACAAGAACACTAAAATACTTTCCGCCTCTCCTGTTGTATATTGCATGAGTACGGCGAAAGGGGAGAATTTCGGAAGATCAAATTTTGATGCGGGGAAGAAATAAATAACGGAATATGTGCTAACGGATCGATTATCACTTGTTCACAAATCTCGTAGAATTGGATATGGCTCAAAAGGATTTTCTGTGAAAGAAAAAAGCATTTTGTTTTGGGTTTGAAAATAGAGCCTGAAATTTATATTGAAATGTTCACGGACTTATAAACGGCAATGAGATTTGATAAATGCGAAGTAAATAGCTAAAGATGTAGTAAATTCAATAAATGATATCAATCCGATATTGAGGATATTGAGGATCAACTACGACAAAAGTGAAAATTGGGTAACTTTGTTTCCAATTTTTAAAACCAAATTGACTAACAACTAAGATATCAAATATATATGTTTGGATATATATAGTCGAATCCAATAGTAGTCGAGTAAAACTGATAAAGAATATAAAGAAATTTCAAATATATTTCTTAAAATAAATTGTTTAGTAACCCAAGTTAATCAATAAGAAATGAATGATTTAATATACTGCTTAATAAATATATATTCCATGAGAAATAATCAATATAACAAAATATAAAAAAAACAAAATGAATCAAACGACTCGTTTTTTGCATTTCCTCTTAAAACTACCCATGAAAGACTTTTCGTTTCATCATTTTAAGTTATTTCGTTTCATCTTATGGAATTATCTAAGGGTATGCAAAGAAAATCTGACATTAAGGTTTCAAATTAGGTATTGAAGGGTTCAAAATCCGATTTCACTTGCAACTGACTTAGCGCATGTTGTCCCTTCTTATATGTTTTTCGGGAGTTTTGAGAGGAAAGGGCCAGTATAGGTGTTCTCCTCGTCATCTGGTAGATTAGAACTGCGAGAACCTCCCCAAAATGAGCTTGTGTTTCTTTGAAAACAGATATATAATACAACTAAAAAAATCATAAGATCACATAATCTTCCATATGTATTGGGTAGTTGAATAAGTTCTCGCTATTTCTCATGGATGATGTTACCGGAACTGATTATGTAAGTTTATGATAGCGATGTATCAATATACAAGTACTACAAGCAAGCTTGAAACTCATAGTATGTTATTTCCTGAAAGTGTCAACAAGATTATTTTTAATCGCGTTAAATATATCGAATTTCATGCCGAAAAAAGAGTATTTGTGGGGAATTTTACTGCACAATTTCATTCAAAAAAATTTTCAAATTTCAGGTCACCATTCTTGTTTAGATTTACGGTGACCATTCTCTGTCTGAAAAAACTTTAGATGGGTTTAGATGATTTGAAAATAATGATTTTTATCTTGAAGATGAAAAAAAGCTCTGGCGCACCGAAGAGTCTTAAGACGAACAATCGAACAATTGAAAGCATCACTTCATGAATACTCGTGTTAAACCCTAGTTGAATTTGAAGAATGGTTGAAATTAAATCAAACAACAGTTTTGAAACGTTTGAAAGCATTAGGAATGATTCAAAAGCAAGGCCATTAGTTGTCCTAAGTGTTGAAGCCGAGAGACGGTGAAAGACATCTTTTCAAGTGTGGACAACTGTTTCGACAGTAGAAAAGGAAAGGATTTCTGCATCATATAGTGAGTGGCGACCAAAAAGGCATACATTAAGATAACACTAGGCCTAGAACACTGGCCATACATCAACTTCAGCAAATCCGAATATCCATGGCTCCAAGCTCCTGCTCTGCATTTGGTTCGATCACCTGGGTACGGATTATTGTGAGCTGCTCAAACCAAATGAAACCATTATGAAGATCGTTACAATTAACAATTGAAGTTATTAAGACGAACATTGAATGAAAAAAGGAGCAAAGACACAGCAAGGTCATTTTGCAGCATGCCAATTTTCTGAGACCTGTTGCAAAACCGGTAAAAACCTATTTGGAAATACTTAAGTGGGAAGTCCTACCCCGCTTACCTTATTAACCAAGCGTTGGCCCTTACTACTACCACTTGTTCCGGTCGATGACGCAAGGCCTGCCTGAGCAGAACTTTAGTTCTTATGATGATGACAAAAATTTGGTAGACTGTTAGAAAGCCTCAAGATACATTAACTCTCAGAATTTGATTTATTTTTCTATCTTCGCTAGTAAACGAGTTAAGAAGGAATTTATTTAATTATTTACTCATTCACACTGCTTAAATTACAATTGGCATAGAAAATTGTCAAAGCATGCATGTTAAAACATTATATTATGAAGCTAAAATCTGCTGCATACATACCAATATTCAGAGAAATAAAAAAAATATATTGACAGAAAACTTAACCAAAGACTTATGACTAAAACACAAAGTAACATAGAATAATAATAATAAAAAATAATAATATACAAAAGTTAAAAGAGTATATTCAAGAAGAAATATTAAAAATATTAATGCAACACATAACAAAACTCCAAATTTAGGTCCCCGTTAAAAACATCACTTGAATATTTTGAAAACTTGGATACAAGAAGGGAGTTTTAATGTATCCTTCCAATCTTCTATCCAAAACTCTTTTTAATTTATCATGGATGGTGGCAATGGATCAGCTAGAAACTCGGCCGAGACTTTAACCTTCAATACAATATATCTCTTAGTGAATGCAATCCAAGTGCAAGCATCAGGTCATTGTGAAAGATCATCTTATAATTAATTAATTTAAAATCAGTAAGGAAATAACTGTCGTTTTTTATTAAAGAGAAAAATCTTTTGCAAGAATTGTCGAGAATATTCTTTAAATCTCTTGCGAACAACTGTACTAATGGTATGGATTATTGCCATCCATAAAAATTCCATTTTTTTAAAATCTGTATACGAGGATTATAAATAGCTGCAAATGGCATCCAAGTAACTGAACGTAAGCCTTTCTGATCAATGATCTTCTCGGTTTGACTAGAAGACGCAGTGTCTTTCAGACTACATCATTATGATGACACCACTTGCTTCCACACCTTGTTGACAGTTAGGATCTACAGCTTAAGTTAACTGTGCAGCTCTCGAATCCCTCCATCAGCTTTTACCATCTGAATTTATGATTCATCTGCCCATACCAATCAATTAGGCTAAGAGACTATGAAAGGCATAGAAGACTATGTCGCATTATTAGTACAGTTACTCTAACCGGTATTCTACTGTCTTGCTCATTAAAACCAAATGTTGCCACACTGACTTAACAGAAACGTCCTACATTTATTTGTACGGCTATTTCACATAAAGTTGCTTGTCTGTTAAAACTGAATATTTTCTGCACACTTTGGCGATCGCTATCGTTAAATCAAGCGGTCGGCCACTTCGTTGTCCAAAATGGGAAATTATGTCTAGAATTTAGTATTCTCGGTTCAAACATGACACTGTGAGTCTTAGAATGCTGAATTCTCTAATTATTTAAGAAACAGAATATCTTATGCGTTTAACTCCAACTACCATACCACGTTCAAAGTATATTAATTCCCATCCTGTGACCATTATCATGTCAGAAACTATATCACATGAATCACTTGTTGTTGCGAATCTCCATGGCCTGACTTAGTCAGACCAAATCCAAAAATCCGTTTACAAGTAGAAAGTCAAAAACAATTATAGGAGAAGAATTCTCAGAGAAGTCCTAAACAGTCTAGAATGTACTTAGCAGAGGCCTGATGTTGGCTGCATTTCGGGCCCAGAGGGTAAGATTTTTTACCCAGAGAAAATAAGTTATTTAGGTGCCCACTGGCAAGACGTGACAGGCAAGTGTTGTTTGTTCTTCTCCAGGAATAGACCGACTTATTAGCCCTATACCAACTATGAGTAGAGGGAAGCATCTAATTCTTCTTATTTAGGGATTTCGCCTGAGAAAAGAGTTCTGAGTATGTACGCTGAGCAGAAGATGGAGTCACAATCGGTTGAACCACTCGCATACAAATGAAACCCCTGCCAATGAAGTGCCCATCTATACGTTTTATACGTGATACTACTTCTATCTGTATACTTGCTTATCACTATCCTATGACTTTTGTCACCTCAGTGTAAATTCCTTTTAAAAATAGAAACTATAGAGATTATTTCAGCTTTAATTGTCATATGATGTGCTAATTAGGAAGAGCAGTAAATCAGTTGCTTAACCATATTAATTCAAAAACTACGGTTACTCACCCTTGCAATCATAAATAAGCCCTTTGACTGATTTCGGCTGATTCGAGGGTCCACAAAAAATCAAACTCCCTTGGTTACGTCATTCTTAAAAAACTAGACCTAATAGACTTTTGGGAATATTATCACTCCTCTCCCCCTCTTCCTGTAATACACTATGTCGGTACAATCTCGTATCCGGAATCATCCCTCCCTAAGTTCTTTAATACATCTGGCAAAAGACGCTTCCTACAAGCTTAAATCGCTGTTTTAATAACAGAGGGCTTGTACGAGGCAAGTATAAAAACCAACAGCAATATACATTGCATAGTTATTAAATCTAACTAGATAGAAATCGCCATTTTTAAATAGTTGAGACCACATTTCTGGACTCACACCTAGTTCTGGGGAAAATATTTCACTTTATTTCCATCCATTAATACGCAATTTTATTTACTAATATCAAGTAAATGGAAATTTCAGATCATTAATTGAAATTTGAATGCATTAATCTAAGCAATATTTAACTATTTCTTCCTTTATAATTTTGACAATTAAAGTCTTGAAAACCGAAGCAAAGAAAATTCATGTATATTTTTCTTCATACTCATAACAGGATGCCTACACTAAAAGCATACTGTAAATAAAGGTTTACTTTCACAACCATTCTTCTAGGAATGTTTTTTAAATACTCGAAGTCTATTAATTACTTGTCATAATTATTATTTCAAAGATTAATGAAATTAGCTAAACAATTTATTTTAATATTTTTTTTCATAAAATGACAAAGGATTTTATTTAATTTTACTGAAAAACTGGATGAGGTTTAAAAGGAAGAATTCTATATTCTCCACATCTAACACCCAAATAATTTCTTAACATAAAGCCATTTATAAGCTATTACAGCATCTGCAAATGGAATCCTATAGCGTATATGAAGTAAATATTATTCTGGATATTCTTAGATTGCAGGACCAAAAATTAACGAATTTTGAAGTCATTGTAATAATTACTGAAATCATTTTTAAGCTTTAATCAATCGAAATTGTAAGATTTTTCCTCAATAAATTCAGAATAATGATTACACAAGTAATATTTTCACACTGCTTTAAAATTTAAAAAATTAAGTGAGTGATACCGTATTTCATTTCAAGCTATTTTATCTGATAAAATTTTAAAAATATTTTTATTTATATTTTGCAACGCTATATTTCATTGTGTTAGTTTCTGGGTTTTAAGACCACTCTTGCAATAATTTTTTTTGAATGCACATTATAAATGTCATATCATAAAGGGAGCATTTTATAACTATACGAATAGTTCTTAAATAGAGGAATACATTTTATATACAAGCGGATAAATTTTATAAACAAACTAATAAATTTTATAAATAGGCGAACCAATCCAAAGGAATATTTTAGGCCTAGATGTTTGAATGTATTTGAAATTTTTATGAAGAATTTCAAAACATAATGCTTTAGTTCAAGACTAGTTGCAGCTAAAAATAGATATGCAACTATGTAGTTGAATGGTTATTAAAAAATGGGTCAGAAAATTTTAAAAAAATTAACGACATTTAAAGTATTCGTTAGATAGAGCTATTTCATTGCCTGTATACTAGATATCCTATATTTGTATTAAATAATTTGAACTAAAATATTTAAGTATGTCAATTCAGAGTTTAAAAAAAAATATATTAATTTTTTGACACTCTTAGAGATAAATTTTGAAACTATAACTTAACCTAAAAATTATAATAAACCATAACATTCATGATGAATGCATATTGTCATAACAAAAAGGCAGAAAAAAAAAGAAATAAAACAAGTAAGACAACCTCAATCTATTGAAGTAAAACGTCTGCTTTATTTTATTCATTTTGGATGAGGAAAAAAGGAAAACATCTGATTAAGGATTCCTATTCCATGACCCAGATAGATGCAGTTGAACATAAATTTTTTCTCAAATACTAAAATTAAAGTAGTATATAACATAGAAAGAAAGCAGATAACGTGCAAAAGAGGGAAAAGAATTTTTCTTGCTTTTAAATTCTACAGAACGGAATCCTAGGAAACGAATTTTTTTCTCCTGTTCCCCTCAACGGTCTTTTGAATGATGCTCGAAAGAATAAATGTTTTTCTCAAGATGGCGCGAAAGTAAACGAGCGGAGTTTAGAGTTTTCATTCCTGCTTCTCAACGGATTTTTCTTTCAAAGTCTTTGCTTCTTTTCAAAAACTTTTCTACATTTCAATCGGGCCTTCTTTTCTTTATTCTTTATTTATTTATTTCCCATTCTTTTTCCACTGTCCGTTTCTACTCTTGGATTAGAAGACTTTTAAATATTTTATGCGACTTTTTATGCATTGACAAAAAAATCCTCGTTCACTTCGAGAGTATACGTGGTAGGGTGTTAAGATTACTTTCGCTTTTTCAAGTTAAAGATTTTTTTTTATTTGGGGGGGGGGGCATTGTTAGAATAAAATGCTACGTGATAAAATGAAGGTTTTTCATTTCGCCCATGCTATTTGACTTTGCCTCGGGATAGGATGTCTACTAATTTAAAGGATATTAGCGGTATAAAAGTAAATTAAAAATGAATGGAAAATTTATTTTATACATTATGAATGCAATTAAATTTTTATTTATACCATCTAGGAAAAATATAAGAAATGTGAGCGTTTTATTTATACACTAGCCGTCTTTGACAACCAGATGGGTCATGGAAAATAAATTTTGTGCTCAATTTCAAATAAATCTCTTGTGTATAGATTGATATTCATTATTAATAGCAAAATAATTTTACGCTTCTCATGGCAACAGATATTAAAACCATTTTTAATAAACTCACACTAATTCTCTTTATTGCATCAATGAACCTTCCTAATGGAATCCAGTCTAATATAATATCGGCATTAAAATGTGAAGCTGATTCCAATAAAAGTTATTGAAGCTTATTTTAAATATTGTGTATGTGGGGTGATGAATTTATAAACTATCATCACTTAACAGAACATATTATAAACGATGCGTTTCTCTAATTTTCAATAATAGAATTTAAAAAAAGTCCTGAATTCAAATATTTTATGAAACAAAGAAACAGAACTAAAGTTTACTGTTGTGATGAAGTAGGTTGTTGAAAATTATGCAAAATAAATAATAATTTTAAGAATTTTTCCAAATTTTAAAAGAATTACCCAGCAAGTAAATCGATACCATTTATAAGATAAATTTGAATTTTGCAATGATGTAAAAAAATTTTGTAGTATATTATTTTCTGGTATATGTATGTATATATTGTAGTATTCATAACTAAAAAGCGTCAAAATCTGACTTAAATTAATTAAAATCTTTAAAAGTCTCTCATAAGTGCATAAATTTATCTCCCGAAATATAAACATACCCAATTCGGTTTCTGTGGGTCAAATTTAATGTATTTAAAGCAATGTGTTTATTTGAGCAATAACATGCACTCACAGATATTTATTATTCTTATTATTATTAAATCTATATTTGAAATGTTTATATTCATACTTCGTATCTAAAAAAAGAAAACAATTTTTTTTTCCATTCATAAAGGATTTTAAAGGTTTTTTGGAAATTGGAGCTTTTACTCTTGATCTTAGTCTTGCTTATACACTGTATTTATTTACTTTAACGACATTTTCTGGAGTAATAAGGGAACGAGATGAGTAAAAACAATATTACGAAAAACAATATTTAACAATAAAAAGTCTATCCTGCAGTCCTCTCATAATGGATTAAAGAATCATCTATACAGATTCTTTTTTAAATTTGAAAAAAATAGCTGAAAATCTAGCGATGCATAATTTATTTAAATATTCTGAACTGCTAGATTCTAAAATAAAAGGTCATATCTATAATGACACATTTGAAAAGAGTACGGATATTTTTAATTCTGCCTCGTGTTACAAATTTCTTTGAACATTTATATTAGGGATAAACATCATTTTCAGGTCATTATTGGCATGATTATGGTGATTAAAAATTAATTCAATAGCCGCCCTTTAAGTTTAATAAAATTCCCCTTGCCTTAAGAGAAATATTTATTCAATTTGATTGAGCAAAATAAAGTTTAATAATAGTTAAATAATAATTTTAACTAATCTACTATAAGCAAATTTAATAGAATTTAACATCACTTCTAAAATTATACGTCTTTTGTATATGCATCTTGCCATTTAAATTTCTAATATAATTGCCTGAGAGTTCTCAGAATCGGCTGAAAAGATAAAATTTAACCCACGCATTAATTTTGTTCCTAATTTCTTGAATGAATATACTAAATCTGCCTATACGAAGAAAACCATTCATTGGAACAATTCATTCAAAACATGATTAAAGATTTCACACATTGCTGCATAATTCTTAAAGTGATAAATACATAGATTTAAATGAATTTCTCCATTTACATCCGGAGTAAAGACGCTTTAAATATCAGTGGTAAATAACCAGAGGTAACTATACTAAGAGGATTATTCTCTATTTTACACTGGGCTGGTTTATACTTAGGAAATGCTTCTGGTAATTAAACTTAAACTGAAATGAAAAATCCATACTCCTTTGTGCATATATATATATATATATATATATATATATATATATATATATATA
>JAPMOQ010023315.1:2779791-2830930 GCA_026543055.1 Argiope trifasciata | reverse complement strand
TACTTGCACTTGCGGGATGGTTACAGACACAATGTAATCATTACTTGTACTTGCTGGATGGTTAAAGACACAATGTAATCATTACTTGCACTTGTGGGATGGTTAAAGACACAATGCAATCATCTAAAGCATAAAAAATATTTTTAGATCTATTTACCGTATCTTTTAAAAATGGATTAAGCCAAATAAAACTCTCCAAGAAGACAAAACAGGCTCAATAATGATGTTAAATTCAAGCTAGACGTTAATATTTCGTAGCTATTGTACGTAAATGCAATGTAAGTGTTTCTCTGAGGTAACAGTTTTATTAGAGAGTGTGTCCAATCCTATAGGTTTGAACCAATCCAATAGGTGTGAAATTGTAACTAAACATTTAACAAAATTTTGGCTTTTTTCTGTAACTTCCAAAAATATTATAGCACAAATAATTTTGCTCCATCTTAGTTTTCAAAAGCTTATTTTTCTAATTATATTAAAGATTTTTTGGAATAAATATAATTTCTATGTTTAATCAATTTTAAAAGAAAATGTTTGAATCACAATTTCTAATAATAAATTGAGAATTCGAAGCGAATGTTGAACCAATCGTGAAATTCAATTAATAGTTTCTTTCATTACCATTCTGAACACTAAGCTTTACAATTCTAAAAAATATACACAAATCTAATATATAAAAACAAATAGTTTGTAGGATAAAAAAAAGATGGAATAAATACTATTTATACTTATCCTGTATGTTATTTCACCTTTCAATGAATGCATTCGTTGCTGACAAGAAAATAAATTGTTATCGTAGCGTATCCATTTTTTATCACCAGTTATGATACGAGACAAAAATCCTTTCTTTTTCTGTTTTTGAAGCAATTGTTCACACTTGAAAAGACCCCTTTTGACGTCTCTCGGTTTCAACTTGTACGGCAACCGATGGGTTTGCTTTTGAATCTTTTCTAATGCCTTCAAACATTTCGAAACTGTTGTGTAATTAACTTCTAATGATTCTGCAAGTTCAGCTAGGGTTTGGCAGGAGTGTTGAAATAATGTTTCCAATTGTTTGTCTTTAAATTTCTTATGCGGGCCAGAACTTTATTTATCTTCAAGATCATAATCATTATTTTTGAACTTCTAAATCAATCTCTAAAAGATGTTCGAGACAGAGAACGGTCGCCGTAAGTCTCAACAAATGCAGATTGATTTATTTGAACAAAATAGTGCAGTAAAATTCCAATCAAATATTCTTTTTTAGCTCAAAATTCGACATATTTAACGTGATGAAAAATAATGTAATTTGCTCTTCCACAAAATAGCATACACTGAATTTCAAGCTTGCTTACAGTATTTGTAAACAGATACGTCGCTGTCAGAGACTAATGCAATCAGTCCGGTAACGTCATACGTTAGAAAAAGGCGAGAAATTTTTAAACTTCCCAATAATTCTTATGCAGATTTAATTTTGAATCTTTTAATCCAATCAGAAATTTAATCATTAAAGTAGAAATTAATGACGCGTTTTTTTCCTAAGTTCTTGCTCGAATTCTGAAAATTGATTCTTAAAAATGCAACATTTTCCAGCTTCAAAAATATATAAATGAATTTAAGGAAAAATTTTATATTAATACGTCTTACCAACTTATGATATTATTAAATAGCCTTAATTTTTTCCCCTAATCCAATCAACCACTCTCTCCATATCAATCAATTTTCTAAATCCGTTATCAGGATATCTTCACCACTTCATCGATTCTTCGTATCTGAATCCCATTCCCTTTCTTAACGCATCCTGAGGAACAGTATCTTATTAACATAATCCTAGTCAGGATGTCACAAGAATCATGACCTCGTGGAGGGTGCTAAGCTCTTTTTGGAGAATCACACGTCCTTCCTTATCCTATCCTAATGATTGCTCTTTTTCTTGAAGAACGTTTGCTGTCACTTCTCGTTTTGATGCAGAATCCTGTATTTTGGAAGAAGATAATCGAAATTCTGAATGTCTTTTATTTATCAGAAAACAACAATTCATACCAAGCTAGAAATAATATTTAATCAGCGGGCGTGATCAGTCCCCAAACCTATTGGCATACTTTTAAATAAAGGCGTTTTCCAACAGAATTACTTACATGGCGTGCAGTAGTACCAAAACATTGATCTTCCACGTTATTTTAGTATTTTTACTAAATCAATCGTGCAATCTTGGCGAATTTTTAAGATTAATCCCTGACATACGGAAAAGGGTATCTGAAAACTGAATTTGAGTTTTCGATACATTTTTCCAACAAATTGATACAAATATTTGACGCAAAACTATACTTATAGCCACAAAATTTTGTATTAAATCTGATATATTTAAGTTACTGAGTCTTTAAGTTAACGCGTTTACTTCTGATAGTGCAGACCGATAGACAATCAACTTATTGTTGATTTGACTCAAAATATGACAATTATCTATATTATAAATATTGAATCTGGGGACCTAATTTTATCTGCCTAGCTCTCATCGTTTTGTAAATATTGTATTATCTTACATTCGAACAAACGGTCTTCCTCAGATCAGGTTTTGCACAAAATTTAAAATAAAATACAAATTTTACTGAAAGATAATCCAAATTTCAACCGTTTAGCTCACAGTGATTCTTATCACTGACAATCATTTTCCAATAATAAATTTCTCGAAGACAAGTAAGTCTAAAACATGTAAATTCGTAAAATTCTGTAAACTATAATCTTTTTCTATACTTCTTATAAAACTATGCAAAAGTTAGAATTATTTGCATACTTGAAAAATCAAACGTACGAGTTTATTGTATATTTCTGAGCAGTCAAAGAAACAGTACGAAATGTTTATAGAAGTAAATGGCAGATAATCAGTCCATCAAGTGAAAATAGTGTGAAAGTGTAAAAAATAACATAGTTACGTAAGATACATAGAGATTTTACCATTGATCTCAGTAGAATTAACGTACATGTCTAACTGGGTTTTTTCCCGTTTCTTTGTAAGTTGGTTTGTAAATTAGATACGTAAATACGTATATAATTTTATAAATCAGTCTTTACAAAGCTTTTCATGGCAGTCAAGTAGGAAATGGATGAATACTGGAGTGGTGATATCTGAATTAAGCCATTAACAGCCACTGGACATAAGTTAACACTTTTGTCTAGCGAATATGTCCCGCGATTACAATTCTTACGGTTGAGAGTTCAATCCTTGGCGGAATTCAATCACCACATGGGCGTTACACCACAATTCAATTCGTCATAACACTTGACGCTACCGAAACACGCACTTCATCGCTATAACGCTTGGTGCAACAACAAGAAAAACACGTCCCTCTCTCGGCATGACGCTTGGTTCAACAAGTACGTTCTTCTCTCGCTCGACTCGACAACACGATCATCTCTCGCCATAGCGCTTGGCGCTGTAAGAAGATGGTTCGTTTTTCCGAGGACTTACCTGTGGGAGAGGAGTGTGGTGATCTTTTAATAATCCAGAAACAGCTTCTGAACATAGGTAATCACTTTTATCTAGCTGAGATGCTACGCGGCTGCAAATCGTAATATCGCGAGTTCGATCCTTGGTGGAATTCACTCATCGCGTCGTCGCGATACCGCAATACAAACCCCGACACCGAAAACCCAAATTCTTCATCATTCGGTAGTAGTATTTGATTCATAGATGAAGAGTGAAATTCCAAGGAAAATAAATATCTAAAAAAAGAGTAACGAAATTTCAGAAAAAGACATATATACAGAGCGCTTCTTCAAAGAAAAAATTGTTGAAGAGCATTTCAGAAATAAATATCTAAACGAAATTTATTTAATAAATTTATCTCCTTAAACAGCATCTCATTTTAACTCGGCTGTTAGTTATTTTTTATTTATAAAAATGCTTAGATTATTTTTTTCTCAAGATTTTGAGTTGTTTTTTATGGAATCACGATAATGTTTTAAAACAGAAAAGTATTCTGTTACATAATATTCTGTTTCAAAAGTTGGGGATACAGTCCACAATCATTATTTTAAATTTCAGTTAATAGAATCTTTTAAGTTTAGGTTTTCCGGCTTTATCAGTTTATATAGCTAAATTAGGATTTACATCATAAAGAATTTACTGTAATAAATAAACTTATCAATTACTAAAGATAAAACTTGGCTCACAATAATCTAAGAGAAAAAATTCTGTTCAAAATTTCAATTGCAGTTTTATAGGCTATTTTAGGCTTTTGTATATTTTTTATATTTGGCGAAAAACTTGTAACACGTTCTTTAGTTTTCGGGGATTTTGAATAATATTAATTAAACAATTTTATAATCAACTTCTTGAGCTCCTATTTAGAAAAATCAATATTGTCAACCCATTCAATAAACTTGTTTAATTTGTAATTTTCCTTAATCACATTTTGAAATTCAAGCTTTTTTAACTTGGGGACTCCTTTTATCTCTTTTTTAGCAACAATTGTTTTCTTTTCTTTTCCAATAGTATTTTTTTCAGTAACAATTCTACTCTTCCTTTCTGATAAAAAATTTGAGATCACAAATAATTCTCCCATAAACAACTTATCCTAGATTATTTGAAATTGCATTTTTTAATTCTGTAATTTTAAACTCATCACTTTAATAACGCCTAATTCAACTACTAACTCCTTTACTATAGAAATGAATGCTGAATATAGACCTTTGTTTGTTATATAAAATTTTGTGCCATTTTAAATGTATATCATGTGCCATATAAAAAGTATACTAAAATTATTCAAATCTACACCATACAAAAGAATTCTAATGAAGTTAAGAATTCTAATGAAAAAATTTGAAAAGAACTTTTGAAATCAAAAAAAGAGCTTTTAGTCAAGATTTTCAATTAATCTTTTTCAATTTAGCAAAAATTCTAACTTTCTAGGACTTAGTTCAAATTTTCTATTGACTTCGAGCTGCTTCTCAGTTTATAAAAAAATTAACTTCAATATTTACATATCATTATAAAATATCACTTTCAACTATTTTATAATTAAACATTATTTTCGCATTTTCTATACATTCCTTGTACAAGACAGCTTATTTCAAATTTTATATAACAGCAAAATTTAATTATAACACTTGGGCTTATTCGCATCAGACTTGAAAGCACATCTTCAATTTCATTGGTTTCAATTGCGAAATTAAATGTCTAATATATTTTTTTAATTTAATTTGTTAGGACATAAACAAAATCTTAAAATTCTAACGGATATTAAAGCAAAAAATATTTTTTTCAATATCCGAACTTCTTCTTCTTATTAAAATTTGGTTCTCTTCAATTAATTTCATCAAGTTAGAAAATTAAAAAGAAATCTCAAAATTCTATTTACAGAATTTGATAATTTTTTATGTTCTCCCAATTACGACAAAATGTTTGTTCTGATCAAAAATGAATTTAAAAGCCACTGATTTAATTATTTCTCTTTGATGACTAAGAATTCAACAAAAACGAAATGTGATTTCGATTTCATAAGATATGCAAGGAGCAAGTTAACTTTCGGAAAAAGGAAAAAGATTCCTTCCCTTTGTAATAGTTTAGAATTAATTCTTATTATTATTCATTTACACTTAACATGTTCGTATTTCCTTGCAATTACGTTTATTTAAATTGCATTATTTCATCACTTTCTGAAAATTCTACAATATCTTTATTAAATAAGGATATTTTAATTTCTTTTTATAGACAAAGGAGATATTAAACTTTTAATCAGTTGATTGATTAAAAAGAATTTATTCATTACTTTTTGAATATTTGTCTTGATAATTTTTTATGAATAATGATATTGTAGTCTTTACGATTAAGAAAACTTAAAATTAGCTTCTTATAATTTTAATAAAACTAGCCATAGTTAAAAATATGCTATTTCCGATTAAGAATTTTAGAGATATAAATATATTTAGAGATATAATTCAATCGTAGTGTTAACTCATAATAATTTATAGTACCTAGTTAATTGCTATATATATCTAGCATTTTTATTGGTAATTTATTGCATTCTTAAACAATTTCAAGATATCTATAAAATAACACATTTTCATTGGTAATTATTTTAGCATTTTTATTGGTAATTTATTGCATTCTTAAACAATTTCAAAATATCTATAAAATAACATATTTTCCTTGAATACACCCAAAAAATTCACGAATTATTTAATTTTCTTGATTTTATTACCAGCAAATCGATAAACATAAAATCAGTCTTTGAAAATATTACATTTATTTAAGTATATATGTCAATTTAACAAAAATTGATACATCGTATAATTTATTAAAACAGCTAAATAATGATTATATAATTGGAGCCTTTGAAAAGATTCTATTTATTCATATTACTGTGCTAATTTAAGGAGAATTGATTCATTGTATAATCATTATAGTTTATTACATTAACAGATCGATGAACATAGAATCAGAGTCTTGGATGTTTTTTATGCATATATGTCAATTTAAATAAAATTGATATTTTGTTTAATTATTATAATTTATTATATCACCAGATTGATAAGCATATTGTTAGAGTCACTGAAAAGATCCCTTTCACATTTATGATAATTTACACACACACATGTATGATAATTTAACGGAAACTGATCTACGATTATTATAATTTGCTGTGCCTGCTGATCAATAAGCACATATTTAGAATCTTAGAAAAGATAACATTTATTCATATTCATGAGCCAGTTAACGAAAATTTATATGTTGTATGATTGCAATAATTTATTATATCAGTTGGTCGGTTAGTGTATAATTATAATCTCCGAAAAGATCCCAATTTTTCACACCTGTATGAAAAATTAACGAGAATTGATATGTTGTATCATTATTATAATTTCTGTGCCAGCAGATTTAAAAGTACATAATTAGAGTCGTTGTAAAGAACCCATTTGTTTATATTCATATAAAAGTTTAACGAAAATTAATATGTTGCATATTTATCATAATTTTCATACAAACAGATCCATTAGCATTTAATTAATGTTTTCGAAAAGATCCCATTTTTTTCAGACACTTATGAAAATTTAACGAAAATCGATATGTCGTATAATTATTATAGTTTATTATATCAGCAGGTCGATAGACATATAATTATAGTCTCCGAAAATATCCCCTTTTTTCACACATGTATGGCGTTTTAACGAAATTTGATATGCTGTGTTATTGTTATTATTATTTACAATGTCAGCAGATTGCTAAGCATATAGTTTTAAAGGTTTTAAAAAGATTTCATTTATTCCTATTCATAAAGGAAATTGATATGGTGTATGATTATTATAATTTATTATATCAGTAGGCCTATAAACGTATGGGTCTTTGAAAAGATTTAATCATTCATATTATTAAAAAATTTAACAAAAATTAATATGTTGTATATTTATTACAATTTTTTACCAACAGATCTATTAGCGTATAATTCGAAAAGATCCCATTTTTTCATACATGTAGGAAAATTTAACGAGAATTAATATGCTGTTTATATACATTTACTATATTTATTTATATTTATTATAATTTTTTCTACAATAAACATGCCAGTTTATCGTATAATATTCACCTGATAAAATATACTCAGGTCTCTGATATAAAGAAGACTGATAGATATTTTAAAATAAAATCTTACAAATTCATCAAGTATAATTAAATCTTTTTAATTCCATTAATTTTCCCAAAAATGATTCTCCCAAAAATATTTCAAAAGAAAACCATATTATAACATACATGATTTAAGTAACTTTCAGAAACCGAAAAGATTTATTTTCTTTGGATCGATTGAATTCTACTGTTATAGATACAAAAAGAAAGATGACTGAATTTTCTTTTTCGTATCTATAACTGGAGATCGATATATATTTATGCATATTCTTTAAAAGAAACCGATTTGTTCAGAGACAAACATGTCAAACGTGTCAACACTGACATGTTTTTAGTTATTATCAGTCTTATTTATTTTGCGAGAAAATTGTCAGTTTGTTGCAAACCATATTTAAGTCTGTTGATATTGATGTAAATATATTCAGAATTATTGATAGAAACTTTGAAATATTTTTTTAGCTATCATAGATTTATTGATAGGTTCAAAGACAGGTAGTTTTGTTAGAAAAAGAGGAAACGGTATATGAACGATTTACATCAAAATATTTTAGGTCAATACATGTTAAATATGTATCATAGTAAAATTACATACAAGTATTGAAGTATTTATTGCATGCTATGCGAAACGATTCTCAGAAGATCTTAGCAGTAAGATCAAAATCAAGGGAGTAGATTTATGAGAAATTATTGCCACATTGTAAAAATGAATGCATATATAATACTATTGTAAACTATCTCATAAAATCTAGTCTTTAAAATCTAGGTTTCAAATTTATCTACGATTGAAATATTTTTTCCGCACTTCTTATGTGAAAAAAATAAAAAAATAGCCTTGGACAATCTGCGTCTAGCTAAATCATATTATTATTATTTTTCTAAGCAGTATATTTCTAATATATTTCTAAGCAGTTCGGAGACAGTATGAAATGCTTATAGAAGTAAATGGCAGGTAAGCAGACTGTCAATCATTTTAAATATCCTATGTACTGTAATAATATCCTATGTTGTCTTTTTCAATTTAACCTTCTTATTCTTAATATCAATCAAGAAAATACTGTACTGGATCGAGAATACTGAAGAATACTGGATAGCTCTAATTTCTTTTTTAAAGATTAAAAAAATCTCTACTAAAAAGAAATCTCATTACAGCAGCGATATCCCGTGTTATTAAAGTGTTAATCAAAAATTGACAGCAATCAGCTGATGGTTACTTAGTAAATGTATGATCAGACATTTATTGAGAAAAAAAATTCCAGTAATTCCCCTCCCCAACTCATATGGGAAATCTTTTGCAATGAGTAGGTATTCATTCAATTACACCGTATGAAAAGGGGAGGAAATTCTTCTGTGATATCTAGACGTCTCAAGCAACTATTACAATTTCTTGGAATGAGTATTTAGGACTTTTCAGCATTGATAGAATCGAGGTTCAAAAACGTTATGGCATCAGTAAAATTATTTCAGCAATGATAATTATATATGAACAATCAGTATGTCAGATGGGCAATTATATGACTTTGAAACTCCTCAAATAAATGATTCTGCATGTCTCCTATATTATAATGGTTATTGGGATAACAAGTTCTTTGGTCGCGCATTGAATTTCAAAGTGACTTTGATTGATTATATCTGAACATTTGAGTACATTTACACTTTATTGCTTTAAAATACATAAAGATGCTGAAATACTTAATTATTTATTTGTATAACAATTTCCAAAAAACAATTGTTATTTGAACAGTAATATTAGAATCACTGGAATTGATTCAATAGATCTCATTATCACATGACAATGCTAAATGCTGATAACATCTAACTTTACATTTTATCCTATTACACTTTGTTATCAATTTCTTCTTATGTTGTAAAATTGTGGATTCAATAATAATAAAAAGTTGATACTGCACATAACACATGTTGTATGAGCAATCATGCGAAGTGTACTGAGCACTCGTGTAATGTGCAGTGTCAATATATTCGATTAAAAAGGTATTTCCTACATCGTTGTGTCATCAAGTTTTGTCTGTCATGAAGTAATTTCATTATCAATTTGCCCTAGCATATTTGTGATTTTGTACACATTTACACCTTTTTATAGAATAAATATAATGAATGTGCTAATTTACTTCCATTTTTCAGAAAGGTTATTCCTTCTTTTCTTCTGTTTTTCAGAAAGTTCAAAACTATTTCTAGAAAAATCACCATTTTAAAAGTTTCGTCTTAAATTAAGAAAATATTATTTCAATTTAAAAAATCCCACATTAAAATAGCAAATAAAAAGATTTCTTTAAAGTTCAAAAATATGCATAACAACATAAAGAAAAACTTCATGAAATTAATTCTTTCAAGGAAAAAGACCCATTCATTAAATCATGATTATGCTCTTAATAACTCTTGCAAAAAAATTCAAAACAATAATAGCAGCAATATCGTTTGCTTTAAAATAAAATAAATGCAAAATATTAAGCAAACTTTATTCTATAGACATAAATATAAATAATTCTCACTTCGGATAAAAAAAAATATTATTATTTATATCAAAATTAATGAAAATATTTCCCTCTGGCACAATCTCTGTCTTAAACATTTTAATATTGTTGTTGCAATATTTTTCGCCTCGCTGAATCAATAAAATGCAAATCTCTTTACAATGAACACTTCAGCTGCTAAAAGAAATTGAAAATACCCACAAGAAACACTAAAAATAAAAAAAATGCCTAAAGTCTTTCAATTACGATTTCAGAAAAAAAAACCTTATCGCTATAATACTAATCATCTTTGACATAAAATATTCCACGAAAATATTTTACTTCTTTGACACATAACAGATACAAACTTGCTAAAAAGGAAGAAAATATCGATTCTTTTTGCCGAAAGAAATATCTTCCAACTGCGATGAAGATTATAAAAAAAAACCGAATTTATGTCATGAGGGAATAAATTTCATCTCATAAAAATGGGTACTGGGTGATATTTATGGCTGCCATGCGGTACGAAGATTAGTGATAAAAGCGAAGCATATTGCCATTGTTTAGCCTTTTAGAAAAAATGGATTGGCCTCTTTTTGTAAAAGCATTAAAAAAGAATTTGCTTAAGTTGTCCTGTTAGATGTTGATTCTTATCTTTAGAATGACGTAAAAGTTCTAACCGCCAATTTATTCCTACCTTTCTTCCATTCAAAATAGCGCGCATTCGTATTCGATTTAATACTGTTTTATTCTGGAAAGATTTTATTTTAGCGTTTTGTATTTAATATTTTAAATGTCACATAAAAGATGGATGAAATTTTTTAGATAAAAAGAATAATTGGAAAATATTTCATCAGGAGTTTCTTTATAGAGTTAAGAGTTAGCATTTGTGCATTTTTATAATGAGAAAAAAGTGTTATTTTTAAAAATTTTATAAATCAAAATATGTAACTACAGCCAACACAATTTTCCAATAAAAATTAAAAATCAAAAATACTGAATAATATATAACAGTAATATATTTTTATTTTAAAAATTCATTTTCAAAATAATTAAATTTCAGAAATAATTCTTATTAAATCCGTCTTTCAATTTATCTTGTTTTAAAATCGAGAAAAGATTATATATTTGAAATAATTCATAAAGATTTAAAAATAGACCAAAATAAAAATAAATAGTTTTAGATTAATAGCTAATATATATCTCAAAGTTATAGTGCAGATATATGTAATGATATTTTAACATCTAACTTAAATACAAATTAATTTCTAAAGTTTTATCTTAATTTAGCCCATAGTAACTTCTTTCTAAAAATATTCTCTTATTTCTTGATCCGATTCAAAGCTACTTAATTAATTCGAGAAATTCTTTGTAAAATTGTTTTGTCAGTTATTCCTACGCTGAGAGTGATTGATAAAAACTGCTGACTTAAACAAAGAGTTTTTAAAAAGATCCCTGTGTTTCCCCTACTTTGAGACTCACACGTGCAAAAGTCCCTATGAGAAAATTATTATAGCACGGTAACAATATTTTCCCTATCAAAATATTGTATATAAGACCATGAATAAAATGTTCAAGAGCTTTCCAATGCCAATAATGTGGGGTTTGTTTTGAGAGCGCCTAGGCTCAGTGGCCTTTAATCTCTTCTTCGACTAGAGTGATGAAGAGGTAACAGACAGCTGGTTGTTGTCATAAATATTAAAGATCTCACTATCATGTAGGAAGATTTTTCCATAATATTTGATTAAGGGAGAACAATAGAAAGAAGGTAATAAAAAATCATATCGAGTTGTAGATTTTTCTAATTAGTTCATTGGCAATTAGCTGGGTCACAGAGAGAAGCTATGAGGCTTATCTAATTAAGAAGGGTGCGGGGCTGTCTTCTATTTTTGTTGCTCAAGAGCTTTCCTTCATTCCTCTGTTTGTCATTCTATGTTGTGGGTATGCTCGTCACTCCCCGCTTGTACATAAACATTCTCTGCTTTTTCATGATAACGACCCTTGAAAATGCAAACTGTCTTCAATGTCTTCGAAAACTGCATTCTATTTCAAAAATGTTAAATCTTTACATATATATATTCTATGATTATTTTACATTTACAAAACGAAAGAATGTAATTTACGATGACAAAATCATGTACAAATTAATTTTCTTTTCCTTTTTTTTGAGGGGGGGGATATGAAAAGAAATGGAAATAAAGCTCAATTCATAGGAATAATTTTTAAAAATAAATTTGTGCAATATAGCTTCTTTCTATTAAAAGAACGCACCTATTCAATAAAACAAACTTTGCTAATTCCATCACAATAACTAGAATGGATAGTTGCAACAGTCTAATAGAAATGGGGTTGCATTCCACCAATCCAAATAACCCTTTTTAAGGCCGAACCATCATCAGTTGATAAACCCCTTTCTTTGTTTGCTGTGGAATCCAGCTTCTTTGTCTCCTGGAAGATGGAACACATCTCTTCCATTACCAGAAAAGGACAAACGGAAGGGCTGAAGGGAAAAGAAGTTGGAATTGCCCAGGAGTTTGGTTGGAACAAGTTAGAAAGAATAAATAATTCTGTCTGGAACTTCTTTTATTTACAAATGAAATTTGTTGTTTCATGTCTTTGAAGTATTGTGTAGGCATTAAAGGAGAAGAAATGTATTTCAGAATGCATTAAAAGCTATTTTAACTGAAATATTATATTTGCACTCATGGATCATATTACAAATATAAATTAAAGCCTTTTTTCTGGAAGTAAAAGTTTCGTTTTAGTTTTGATCAGAGGAAAGTGTGCCTTTGCATTGATCCAGAAAAGAGCTTTATTTCGGAATTGGAAAATTCCAAATTTAAAGCCATATTCGTCAATGGGAATAAAATGTTCAATCAACTTCGGGTAAAATATTCAAGATGCAGAGAAGGGCACCAATTCAAAATAAAGTATTACACTTAAAAAAAATTTATTCGAGATCTCTTAGAAGCTAAGTTGATTACTAGGTTCATAAAAATTAACTTCTATATATTTATAACTACTGTCTTTAATTCAGACCAGAGTTTATATTTCGATACATTAGAGAGTTCCAGTTTCGACGTTCTATTAACGCTGATAATTTACTTCGATATAGATTCGCTGATAATTTATTTAAATCAAAGAAAAGGCTTTATGGAAATATATATAATGAAATTAATGAACTAATTTTAAATTTTTTAGTTATGTTTCTTACAGAGAATTCGCAGCGAAATAAAAATAAAAACTTTGGACAAAAGAATACCTATGGTACTTTTAGGTTCAACGATTTGTATAGATAGGCTTTTACAATTCTATTTTAGCATACATCTCGCATTTCTTATAATGTATAAAGAAAATTACTTACATTAACAGTTTTTAAGAATTATCAGCTTAAAAATTAATAAAATGTAAAACATCGCAAAATAAAAATTATTAATAAACTTTAAAATTATTTTACATTCTTTGTAGCAAAACTGTTAAAATTATAATTCTTACATAATTCAAATATAACTGAAACATTAACAAATCTTCTTATATAATGACATTGAAGTCAATTTTCCTATTTAATAAATGATACAAAATATATAACAAATGACAAAAAATTATTACTAAAAGCCTTTTCTATGAGTTTCAAGCAATTAATTAATATAGAATAATAATAATAATTATCAATTCTAAAATATAATCTTTTACGAAATGAGTGATAAGTACAAACAATGTGTCAGAGAAAGCTCTTAAAATGCATTAATGTCATTATTATTATCTCACAGTATTTCATGAATGGAACTAAACCCATTTTAAGTCACTAAGATGGAAACATTTAATTAACGTCAACATGCGGCTTATTCTCATAACAATTAATAATGATACGTTTATGAATTTCTACTGCTTGCAGTTTCATGTTATGATAGCTGAATTTTCCCTTCTTTTTGGAGCATGGTTGAAGCACCTTTTGATTCAATAGTATTAGTATCTATTCCGTGGAAATATAAACATTAAATTAACTGTACAGATGTCTTTTAATCGTTATACATATTTTGGGCCATTGAAAATGGGGTTTAGTGGCTAAATTTTAAACAGATATAGTATACATAAACATAATTAAAATAAGGAAATTGTTTTAAATAATGTAAAATGTTATATTTCTTGAATCGGCAAATTAATGCTGAAAAACAAATACAATGATTCTTAATCCTCTATCCTATTAAATAAAATATTCTCGTTGCAGCGGCATTTTATTTAAAAATAAATTCTGAGTTTCAGCAAAGTAAATTGGCAGAATAAACAAATTTTAAACTACAACTCATTTAGGATAATTAACGACTGCCCCAAAGAAGTATTTTTGTTTGGTTGGAAGATATTCTTCAAGACGTTCACAAAAGCGTGAAATATTTTTTAATGATAATGTATTGAGAGTACTTTACTAAACATTATTAGTGCAGCCGAAGTGTATAAATTTTATTCAGTACAATTTTTTTGTGAGGAATATTTATTGACACTAACAAAATAAAATAAAATTCTTCGAACGTTTGTTATTTGGAGTATTCTTTCAACTAAGGGTTTATTTCTACGTATACTAGGCAACTGTGTATAATAGTTTGAAGAAATTAGCTATTAGAATATATAAAATATCTTATACATTTCATGTTATTCAAATTACTTTCATTATACATTTATCAGAAGTCTTGTATATTTCGACATGAATGATGTAAAATTTACTATAATCTTCAATGTAAAAGGGATAATTAAATACGAAATTCAGCTGAAATAATTTCTTTCCTAAATAATAAAGTATCAAATAAATAAATAAAAATAGTTTCAATATTTTTTATAGTATTTTCTCAATAAATTTTGTTCTTATTTTAATAAATTTTTCAAAACATCTTAAATTATATTTTAGCACAATACTTTCTATTGATTTAGTCACTGGATTCATACTCGCTCATTACCACAATATTCAGTGCACGTATTGCACATTATCGCTGCTATGTAATTAAAAGCATTTTTTAAACAAAATATCGATCCACATTCAAGACATTAATACACTGCAGTATTTCGAGCAGAGGTTCCAATATACTTTTAAGTATTATTTTAGCCTTTCTTTAATTTCGTAACTGTTCTTACGTAGAATCGCAATTATTGAAAAATTCTTCTTTCTAACTAGGTATATAAATAATTCAAGAATGGAATATAAAATTTAATTCTTTTAACTTTAAAACTTATATGACTAATTAAATTTCGAATAATAAAATTCAAAATCTGTCATCATTTGAAATACATTCAGTATTTCGAAATCCTTCTAGAATTCCAAAAGTGACAAAATTTCATTCAGGAAGAACATAATAAAATATTCTTTATCCTACTGCTGACCATATTCCTTTCGAAGAGAATAATAAATACAAAACATTCGAATTGAAAGAGGACGCTTATATTTTGAAGTCGTGGACGCAGAAATTTTCGAAAAAGCATTTGGATGAAATGCTTGTTTTCCAAACGACATTTGAAAACGTGAAAGATGTTTGAAATAGGAACAAGTAAGGTTTTTAATGTAATTTTGTTTTATAATTGGCAGTAATAAAAGAATACATCTTATCAAAAAAATGCTAGAAAATTCAAGAATCTGTGTCAAATTTGCAACATTGACTAGATCAGTTACTGCTGTTAGTGTAATTTTTATTACTGTACTAGAAATTCACTAGAAAAAATTTATATAACACAGGCAGCAAAATTACCAACAAAGGAAAAAAATATCAACCATAAAAGTGAAAGTTACTGATGATAAATTTAATAAAAAAAACATTATGATTTGACAAAGTGTTTTAGATTAAATTTAAAAAGATTTAAGTGCTTAATCACAATAAAAACATGAGTTTAAAAATTGATTTATTTTAATATTTTTACTTTATATTATTTGATGTATTGTTAAATGCTTTTTTGAATGAATTAATTAAAGTTGATGAGAATATCTCATCAAAATAAAAGAAAATTTTATTTTAACTATTTCTTATATCTTTATACAAGCAATTCTTGTTAATTTATAAATTTATTTATTTCGTGCAACCCAAAAATGGCTCTCATGATTTGGATCAAATTTTATATTTAGTAACATGTTTCGCTTTCTAAGTTTGAAAATTTATTATTATAAAATTATTATTAAAAAAAATTATTATAAATTTATTTATTTTCCAGAAAAATTACCTATATACACAAAAAAATACACAAACATACAGTTGTGTGTGTCAAAACACGCTATAATGTAAGTAATTAGTTTTTCTAGTAAGTAATTATTAAGAAAGTGTATTCAGTGTCTACTTCAAAGTGGTGAATAGTGCCGTTTAATATTCAGAACGTAATAAATGGCGCGCGCGTTGCGGATCCTCAATTCGATCCTCAAGCTTCATTTTTTTTTCCGTATATGTTTTTATTTTATATTTTTGCTTTTTATCTTTGTAAGTGGATTTCCTAAAGAAAATGGGATTTTACCCTCGGAAAAACATTTTTTATTACTTTTTTACTATTGGTGTCTTTTTCTATCTGCTCTCATGCTGATAATGTCATATAGCACTATTTCTGATCCGATTTGACCATGGTAAAAAATTAGTGTAATTACGGAAATCTAAATAATGATAAATTGTAAAATAAATACTGTAATATAGCAGATATAACTTCTGGAGCTTTTTAATGTTTGCTCTCCGGCTGAAAATGTCATATAGGCATCTCGGATCCATTTTCACCATGGTAAAAGTTAGAGTAATTTTGGAAATCTAAGTCAGATAAACTGTTAAATAAATACAGTAATATAGCAAATTGTTTGAAATAACATGTTAAACTAAGTGCATTAATTTCTATTTTTTGTTTAAATGAACAGTTTATTTGAAGGTAAGAGTGAAAAATATTTGGAATCAGTATGTGATTCTTACATAAATATTTTCTCTTGGAAAAACAGGATTTTAAGAAAAGAAAAAAACAAACCCTGCCAGGCGGAACACGGTCAACCTGGCATTTTTATAAATATTTGTACTGTATGTAAAGAATGAAGTAAAAAGTTCCTTGATTAGTTAGTCACATTACTAAGTAACTAAGTTGCTATTAGTTTGTTTTGCAAGTAATTATATAATTTATTTGAATGTAGAAATATCTAAGATGTTTCGTAACTATATGAATATATTAGTATGAATCATTATGTATTAAACCAAACGTTAGTATTAGAAAAGAAATAGTATATTTCGAGTAAAAACTTTCGGTAGATCTTGAAACTTTTCTTTCATGTTTGATTTCTTAGTCAATTCGTCTTGGCTTGATATGAATGATTGTTTAATTCAGATGAATTTATTATCAAACGACCTTTATTTATTTCATTAAAAAGATCTATCCAGAGTATATATATAAAAACTACTCTAGACATTCAAATTAATTTATGTGGCAAATGTTACGAAAAATGCATTTAATATGAAAAAACAAACGCCATTCCCAACTGGTGCCATTCCACGTTTTAAAACTAAAAATAAAACGTGGCATAACATATGAAAAAAGGGGAATATAATTTTCTCTCATAAAATATGCAACAAGCTCAGCGAAAAGCTTATAAAAAGCAAAAGAATAATTAAATAAACGTAGAATGCACAAAATAATATATAAATATGAGAAATATTATTTCTGTACTACTAATTTCCAAACAAAAATAAATAAACATATGAGAATTAATTAATGGCGGAGAGCTCATGATTACTAACTAAGCTTTATTTTTAATTTCATATTAAAAAAGAATTTTTGCGCAGCGTTAAAAAAGCTTTCATAATGATTGTGAAAAAAAATATGCAAACAAGACATTGTTTTTCTTATTACTCGACATTAATTTAAAAAACCCACTAATGTGCTAATTTGTTATAACAGAGGATATTTAAGCTTCGGTTCTTTAATTTATATTACACTGCATTAAAAATAAAAACTAAAGTAAAAAAAAAATAATCCTTTTTACAATTTTTATAAACACTGCCATTAGAAAATTATTCATAAATATTTCATCTAAATTAAAATCAAGTGTGCTGGAGCTGATCATATTTTTTTATCGCGATGAAACTTCTTTTTTCATTAATCTATCATTTATCTGTTGCTAGTCGCTTTGGTGACCAATTTATTGACTGAGATGAATGGTTGATAAAAATTTCAATTAAATATTTTTTTTGTAATTTGGTACTAATAGTTTCCTTTGCAAAATGTTTTCAAATTTCAAATTTAGATATGCATACAATTTTTTCATTGTTATTTGATTTTGAAATTAAAAATTAAATGAAATGTTAAGCTATTTTTTTAAAAAATTAAAAACTTTCATTACACTCAAACCAGCTCAAATGGAAATAAATAAGTCGAATCATTAACCATCGAAATGAAAAATAAAAAAAGTGACAGGTTGGAATAATAGAAGCAGCAATACTAAAATCTTAATATGGCTTAAAATGTTTTTGGCTACATATTATTTTAGAAAAGTACGGAAGTTTTCTTCAATTTATAATTAAAATTTACCAAAAAAACGTCAAAACTTTACAATCCTCATACAAAAACATATACAAAGCTTATATCAGGTAAAAGTGATAACTCTGGATCAATCTATCTGGCCTGTATAATGTCAATATTGAGGAACCACATGGGCACAAGCCACTCATCTCTATTATTAGTAGATATTATTATTTGAGTTTTAAAAATTTTGCTTATGGGTTGTTGTAAAAAAAGCATGTAACTTAGAGAAATTATTATTTATGCTCGTGCCATTGAATATATACATAAAATCTCAAAATAAGAATAATTTTTATATTTGCATTTAACTATTCTTCGATTTTACTTTGTCCGATATGTCATGAGTGCAGATTATCGTATGATGTCTGTATGATTCATTACTAACGGAATGTCTGTTAGTAATGAATAATACTATATGATGAGTATTGTTTGGTTGTCAGTTAACGATGAATATTTCTCAGTGATGGTTCCTTTGTCTGCAAATACGTTTGTGATGAGAACAGTTCAGTGATAAATTTCCAAGCGCATCAAAATTTTTGCATCTTTCATTATGAATTGCAAATCAATTTTTTCAGAAGTGTGTATGTATTGAATGCAGCCCATATAAACACAAGAATATGAAAGTCTAACAGCCGATTAAGTTTTTCAAGAAGCTACAGTGTTGGGGATTTTTTAATAACAATTTTCTGTATGTATGTTGTTTAGTTAATTTCTGTAAATGATGTCTCTGTAACACGCTTCAGCTAGGTTTTGCTTCCTGTTTTCTTCATATAGAATTGAACTGCTTTGTCCATTACAGAGCATGTTTTAATGTTATGTAACAATAAAAAAATATTTTAAAAATTCATAAATGTACTGTTTTATTTACTATTTTATATCAAGATAGAATTTGTGGAAATTACATCAAAATTGCACCCGCTTATTTTGTTAAAATTTTACTTAAATAATCAAATGTATACTTTACATTTTATTACGAGTTACATGGCCTGCTGTTACATTTCTATTTACTAAATCTACTAAATATTCATATTCATGGTTGATAAATAGGAAATTAACCTCCAAGAATATCAGTAAATACATCATTAAAAAATTTCCATAACGATAGAGAATTTGACTTAGAAAATAAATCTCCTAAATACAATTTTATTTTATATCAATAGGTGATAGTATGTTTTAAAAAAAATGTGACCGTGGTAATGGTCTCCTCTTCAACTTCCAAATGAGCAATAGTGGGCAGCCATTATCATGTTTGCGAGGATTAAAGACTGCAGTTTTCTCATGAACTGCATGGAGGTAATGTGATTATCACGTTAATTGGTTTTAAGTGAGCTCTTCCATTTTTCATCCCCCGAATTCCATTACGACTGATTAGGTTTATCGAATCAACTAGACCAAGCCGAGGGAATTATCGGACAAGATGCCTGTGATAGGTTAAATGAAATGGTCTCTAAGGAAGGTTGTTTCTTCTTTGTTAAATCTGTAAGCAGAATTTTTTAATGTGAAATCTACAGGATGTGTGTAAGTTGCAGACAAATCTAGAAGACTTTGGTAATCATCTGCAGAAAGTTTTTTTTTTGTTGTGTTGCAGTTAATCGTAAAAATATTTATAGTTTCTGAAATAAGAAGATTATAATTTGTTTCTATCAATCTATATACATCTGTGTGAGTGTATGCGATTATATTTTAAAGTCTAATTTAAATTCAAATTAATTTCTAAAATTTTAGTTAAAAGTAAAGTTTATTGTAATCCAATTGCATTTATTTAGTTAATTAATTCAAAAGAAGCTTTGCAAAAAATGCTTAGTTAATAATTCCCAAGCTGATTGATAAAAGTTGACATGCTGAGTGTTTGATAAAAGTTGACACGCTGAGTGTTTGAAAAAAGGTGACACATTGATTGTTTGATAAAAGTTGCTTACCTAAACAAATAGTTTTTAAAAAGATCACCGTGTTTCTCCTGCTTTAGTATTAACATATGCAGAAATCCATAGGAGAATTTTAATAACATATTAGTATTATTTAATATTTTCCCTATAAAAAGAGGTATATAGAAAGAGGGAAAATTAATTTCTGGCTTTTTCTCCACTTCTGCTTGTCCGCGCCACTTGTAAACCTGTCAGCTTCTCCAGACAGAATAAAACGAACTTAAAAATAAAAAGTATTCTTCAACGTCTTCGAACCAGCCATATGTCTCGAAAAATTTAGATCTTTTCAAATTTATATACATATATATGCCATAAAACTAGGTATTGGCTTTGATATCCATTTTAGCATAAGTATATCCAAGGTAAGAAACAAAGCAGCAATGCATTTAGAATCCAATTTAAATAAACAAGAATTTAAAAGAAAATTTTGCTCCAAAAAACTTTTAATTCTAAAAACAGAATGTTTCTTTACAGTAAATATTTTTTAATAAGTTTAAAAATATTTAACACGTTCACTGCCACTATCCACGTCTGATATCAGGACCATTTATCTAATTAGATGACCCCTTCTTTGCTATCTTTTAACTGTAAAAAAAGTGTCATCTAATAACATATATCGTTTGGTACAATTACATATTATTTGTAACGCACAGGCGTGTCAATGGCTGCACATATGTTAAATAATCTATATAACTGCAACCTTTGTTCTTCAAAATATTTCTGACAGCAAAACCTTCTGATTTGAAATTAATTATTTTAAATCAATACAGGATTCCGAATATAAAACTTTTTATGATTCAATAAACAAAACTTGTGTTTCTAGTAAACGCAGTTTTTTGAAAGGAAAGTATTTGCTTAGATTATTATAATTATTAAGCAATGGCAGATATCCTTAAATTCATACCAAAAAAAAACTAGTGCAAATTATTTGAAACAACTTACAGGATATTAATTGTGGGCATAAAATTAATTCCGTTCACCTCATTCACGATTAATTGTTTAGTAAATGCTTACAACTCTATGGATGACGTTCGATTAGAATAGGGCTTGAGCCATTAACGTCCTTTTATACTATGATCAATATGCCTACATAACCATTTTGATGACATACAGTTTCGGTAGAAATGCATTATGGCCAAATTTCAATAACAAAACATCGATGAGAACGACATACTGTTTCGAATGGTTCTTAGTTTAGTGACCTACCCTAATAAATAAAGACCATGATTAACTTTAATTTAATTGACACCAAGGGCGACCGTTTGAAATAAAAGGAATCCAAGTGAAATCAAAATATACTGTTTCATCAGTTCTACAAATGTCGAAATGTTGATAAAAGTTATGATAATATAAAACAAATTAATTCCTTATTTATAATGAATATTATCGTCACTTGATAGAATTATTCCAAATATGTCGTCCCATTCAGTTCCCGTTTATTTTAAGATAAAAATTGACTTATTTCTTATGGATAATTAAGCTAGACCACATCAAGTATGTTGTTTGAACTAATATAAACTGGAGACATATACCGAATAAATTGCCTGCAGTGCATCTCTAATTTAAATCTATTAATTTTGAATTTGGGAATAAACATAGTAGAAATAATGAATTTATTTGACAAGGAGATATTCCGCTAATTTTTATTTATTGAGCTTTCACATATTATTAACTGATTTGTAAAGTAACTATCTCATTAAGTATAGAATAAGTAAGTAGTTTAGGCTAAAAATGTTTCCTAAACTGATATTAAATATGTAAAACCACAGGAGAGTTTCCATCAATATACGAACAGTCATTTTTTCTTGTAAGGAGATATCTTTGAGGAGGCATTTTTCTTTTATTACTAATTTCTTAGAAATTCTTTCATCAACTATTTTTTTGAACGAATCTGTTTCTTTGATTCAATCTTTGCCGCATTTGTGATCTTAATGTTTTCAATAGCCTGTTTCTATCAATCCTTGGGGCCGTAACCAGCTAACTATAAGGCGAATTAAAGATGTTATCATTTTTTTTTAAATTCTTATACGATGATGTACAATCTCAATAAATTTTGAACAGAATATTTTAAATTAAACAATAATGAACTATATATCTACAATAAAACTATATTTACAATAAACTACATATCTACAATAAACTATATATCTACAATAAAGTTATAAAAACGGGCTATTTTTTTAACCAAGCTATTTTTGTGCATTAATTTTTTTAACCTAAAGCACCAATACATGATATACAGCTTTATTGAATATAATGATAACAGAGGCAACAGAAACCACGCCAAAGGTTAATCTAACAATAAAAGCAGTCCCATTTTCTGATTGTAACTTGATTCCTGGTGTCAAGGCTTCCTTTGATTAGTTTATTCCGTTGTATAGGATAGATACATGGTATATAAATGAATAGTCAGAAGAAGAAAAGGCTTTTCTTGATTGCATATATCAATCAAGGGTGGAAGACATAATCCAAGGAAAATGTCACAAGCTTTCAAGGTATAAGCTGTTATTAGCTATTTCAGGGCGACGTGAAAAGGTTTTTATCATTAGGCCTTATACATACACACACACACACACCGATGAAAGGATTTCCATTATTATTCGTTACATTTATTTATTTTTACATCTAATAGCACCAACCGAAAATCCACACAAGACTATGCAAGGAATTTTTCTTATAAAATTTAGTTTTTCTTATTGGATTATATCGCAATTGCTAAAAGTAATATTGCCCCTTAGTGCCTTCATTTTCAGAAAAGAGTTTAATGTCTCAAATACAATACTAACCCTGTATAGGATAGATACATGGTATATAAATGAATAGTCAGAAGAAGAAAAACTCAAACTCAAAAAAAAAAAAAAAAACTCAGCTTAAAACTCAAAAAAAAAATCTTTCAGAATTCATTGATTAATCATTTAACAAGGCTTGTTTGAAGTTTTGGACGATTGGAATTTTGTTACATTTTTTTGTTGTTGTTGTTACTCCATAGTGACCAGTTCAGAAATTTTGTACACTTGTCTGATTTTTGTAGGAATAGACTTCTTAAATTTTATTTCAAAAGGATAGGTTATTCAATTAATCAAATTAAATTTTTATTCAATATAGGTGACTTCACCTCATAGCAGAAATTTGTTAAAAATTGACAAGATTTCGTAATATTTTTTGTGATGAATTAAAAATTAAGAAATAAAAAATAATTAAAATGAAAAAATGTTGATTTTTTTAACAAACTAAACTACATCTGTGTCTTAAATAGAATGTATTTGCAAGAAAAATATTCATTTACTGTCTTCATATTTTATTTTAATGCATAGACTAATATTATAAGAAGTAAGTGCCTGGCAATTTGAGTTCAAAAGGACTCAACACATGTGTTGATGTTCAAAATTATGGATCATGAGTAGAAGAATTAAAAATGTGAAGTAAGATTTCTACAAAGGAAGTTTTCTCCTTGTTTCAAAAAGATTATCCTTTCCGCATATCTTCATAAATTCAAATTGTCTAACTAGAAAATGTAATAATCGGAATGAAAGACTGCAACACATGTTTCTGATGAAACTAAAATACAGAAAGGTACTACACCCCCTATTCTTTGTCACTTTAAGTCAGACTGACAGGTTCCACCATGCCAAACTCGTCGTCCTTCCTTCTGCCACACGTTTAGGGAGGAGGGTACATGACATTGTCAATTAGTGTGAGCGAGTTATGATAATCCCTGTGAACAGCAAGGGGGACGCGTGTTTCATCTAGATGACACTCAGGAATGTGAGACGTCCTCAGGGGAAGCGAGGATCGGTTTCTCGGCACAAATGAATTCGAAATGAGAATTCCGGTTTTCCAAGATGGCATTATCGGTCGAGATATTATGGGCGTTCGGTATGTGAGATGAGCGGATGCTCGAACAATGTCATTATTAACAGCAGCCCAAGGTTCGAAATGGATGATGTATTGGACCAGTTAGTTATTTGGTCGCATTGTTCTGATATCCAATTTCATAGTTTCTCTAAAAGAATAATGCCACAATGCTAAATGTGAAGTTTGCCAACAAAACAGTACGATGATGTCGCACGGGATTTGTATTTTGAAGTTAGTCAGATTTGAATTTGAGTTTGAATCGAAATACAGGAGTGTGTATCATTCATAATGCCCCGTTTTAAGTTGTCTTGGTTGAAAAATTGCTCCAGAATATATTTGTTTTGAGACTGTATCGTAAAGCAACACCGTGTCACATTGTACATTAATTTAATGAATACATAGTGATATCAACATCGTGTTATTTGAAAAGAATTATGTTTTGATTCGAAAAAGCATTCGAAATAATGAAGGAAGCCTATGATAGCGTTAAATTGAGTTAAAATTGATAGGAATTATATGTGTATTATTAATTAACTCTTTTTTGGCGTTTCTCGTCAACTTCGTCATCAATTGGTTGTAATTAATAAAATTTTATCTGACGAAGGTTTAGAAGATTTCGAAGATCAAAAGACAGCATTTTTGAAATATTAATTTCGGTTAATATAAGTTTCCTAAGAAACAACTATTTAATAATAAAATTTCATGTCAGAAATTTCTTCCTCATTTTTTCAGCTTGTTCTTTAATTTTTTACAGGTTTAGATTTTCTAAAAAAAATTTCATTTCCTAATTTTTGCTATGCTAATAAAAGCCCATTAAATAGCGTTTATTATTGTGATTTTCAACTTCTTATACATTAATATATTAATTAATTCATGTTATAAATAGTATAGTATTTAATAAGTAATATGTTTAGTACTCAGCTCTGGATGGCGCCACGTCTATGAAATCAATTATTAAAATTAATATGCCATTTTAATTAAGGGTTCAAAGAGTTAAATTTTAATTTTTAATTAAAGAATAAGAGTTTAGCATTATTAATAAATTTGAACCTAGCAAATAAAAAGTTCTGTTAGAAAATGTCACACTTACAAACACAGTAAACAGAAATTAAGTAAAGTCATTTAAGGGGAGGATGCACTTAAGCACTTTTAAGAATTATTCACTTAAGTAATGTAAATTAGTCATTAAGTTAATTAATTTTTACGCATATATATATTAATAGATATATGCATGAAAAATCTGCAAAAAAACTTTAAAAATATTTTTATTTTTAAAAAAAGTAAAAGCATATGATTTATAAAAAAATCAAAATATTGTAAATAACTTAATTTTTAGTTTTTCGATTACTTTATTTTTTTTTTAGTTTTTTTTTTTTTTAGTTTTTCGATTACTTCGATTTTTTCGTCTTAATAACAAATATAAATTTATTTGAAAAAAAAAAAAGAGAAAGAATTTGTAATTCCAATTAAATGCTAATTATTTAGAAATATTTTTATTCATACTCACTGCATTTTCATAGGAATTTTATATTTTCCTGAACTAAAAGTGTTTTTTAATTATCTGAATGATCTTCAAAAATAAAAATTACTGGATCATTTTTCTTTGAATGTTTACCTGAAATCCTCATAATCAGTTTTATTTATTTTCCTCAAAAATTGAAACATTCGAAGCATTTCAGTAATTAAAGTCAAATTATTCGACTTTGTCTAAAAATTTATATCTCGTTATCATTGTCTGCATGGAAAATCTGTTAAGGATCCAAATTTGTTTTTAACCATTTTCTGAATTGCAACAATATAGAAACCATTTGAATTTTTGTAACACTCTTATAGAATTATTTTTGTGTACGTTTAGAAAATCATTTTCCATCCAAGCCATTAGTTTATTTGACTGAGTCGCCGTCCTGGTATAGGGATAGCCTCTCCCCCGTGCCTTTGTCGTCCTGGTTTGAGGATGGGTTGTTCTTCATTTGTATTCTGTGAAGTGCGTGAATGTACCCCCCCCCCTGTAAAAAGAGGCTATGCAAGTGAATGTAACGTATTAGTAGCTAAGACGTACTCTTAGCCTTAAGGTGGGTTCAGACGAGGCTTATTATTGTCCGCAAACGTTGCCTCTCTACTGTTGTGCCGGCATTGTCCTCGTGGGAACACTTGAGACAATGTTTGTCCCGACGAGACAATCATTTGCCATTGCCCCGTTGTGGTCACGTGATTTTCCGGAAGTAGGCGTGATCTTCTATTGCTTGCGGACAATAATAAACCTCGTCTGAACCCACCTTTAGATGGTGCTACTGAAAACAAGATAAGTTGTCCCAACTTGAAATCGCTTACTTCGTGAGTGGGCTTATCTATGATAAGCCAATCGTAAGAATCAACAATGGCTTATTTAACCCACTTTCAACATCATGGCAAACATATTGAAATTATCGATACTTTTCTTTTGGCTAAGCGGAGTTTTCCAATACTAGTGCAGGAATAGACGAATATGTAACAAGTATGTAATCGACTATGTAACACGTATTTAATTAAAGTGCAAAATATTTGTTAATCAATAATCTTTTATTTACATGAAAAAAAGAACGTTTCAATTCTTTCTAGCACCCTCATTGTTATATAGGTATATTTGGATGACTAACCTAATAATTTCAAGACATAAACTTGTTCACATTCACATTTATTTTACTTTTGATGACAGATTCATTAGACTAAAAACTATTTCCATTTCAAACATTTCTTATTATAGGGATAACCAAGGTCTTCTCATATTTTAGAGCATCTTCTCTCAAACTAATAGTATTCTTTCCTATTTTACATCAGATTGTAAATGAAACATGATGTAATATATATTTCATTTCAAATAAGAGGGTAACAACTCTCTGGATAAAGATTCCAACTATTGCCAGAAGGAGAACATGCCGGAAGTTAATTTCTTTGGAGTCCGTTGGCGACTGTTATTTTCTGCCAACCATCATTTGTCCTCCCACGCCCCCCCCCACTTCGATGATGGTCTTCTACATGCAAACGATTAGAGGTAGCGAAGATCAATATTCGTTGGTTGAAATTAAATTAATTCTCAGGATGGCCAAACGATATTTGTGCGTGTTAGGAGTAGAGGTCGCGATGGCATCATCAGACTATCCTATTGGTGCTGCTCACAGTAATTAAGTACGGGGGAAACAGATTCACAATTATGCCAACGGTAATGGAAATGTCTGTATCAGAGATAGTGATTTAACATATTCGTTTTGATGGATTTCGGTGAAGTATTTTCGTTCAGAAAAGACTTTCCAGGGACAAAAAAATTACTTAGTATTAATATGCAATTAGTAACGTCATATGCAATTTTGTTAAAGTTAATGGGACTTATGACGCGACATTTATCATCAATTATTGAGTTTTCAAAAAATTTTACTTCATTCAAATCTTGATTTTGGGTGTTTACCATTTTTTAGATCGTCTTATCCAGGGCGTTTTATTATTTTAGGAATAACAGGAATTGAGATGTTTATGACTATAATTGCGAATGCGATTGTGAAATATATCAATATTTTTTAATGCAAACAACATATAATAAAATCTGAATACCTCAATCGTTAATATAACGCAGTATAATTTTTTTTTAATAATTTAGAATCGAATCAAAAATAAATAGGCCTGAAATAATGTGCGTCTCTTACATATAAATAAAATAAAAAAATAAATGAAGTAAAGATATATGTTCCAAGTATTTTTAATTCCCTTTTGGTAAACTCCATATAGGAAGATTAAAATTTGTAGTGACTCTTATCAAGAGATTTCCAGGAAATTTTGCAATACATTCTGAAATCATGTTTTCTAGATCTATAAAAATCCCAATAAATTATCTCTAAAAACTGTGCTTATATACCTATACATATTTATAATTATAAATTTGCAATATCGGTTTCTTACACAATAAATGTCACAGTGAGGAAAACACATATCTATGATATATTGAATGACTGCCAGATCAACGATATCTCGATTATGGTGTCAAACTTGCTATTTTGTGAGTTGGCGAAAAATTTGACGCCAAATTTTATGATTTTGGTGAAAAAAATTGAAAATCTTTGTTTTTAAATTTGTAATGCTTCTTAAAATTTTTTTATCAAACATGAATTTTATGATAGATTAGATAATGAACAATCAGTTAGCAGCGGAAATCGATAACGAGCGTTTCAAATGCATGCACAGTTTTATACAATTCATAAAAAAATGCGTAAATTTTGATAATTTTTGATAAGTTAATTGATATTTTAAAAAACTTTTTACTTTTGGGGGTTATGTATTAAGTTTTTAAACAATAACTGTTTTAATTTTTTTATAAATTGTAGTATATATTTTTATAAATCAGTAAAAATATCCGTAAATTTGTGATGAGGCAACTTGCAACAAAATTTGGAGAATGGATGTATCATAATACAAACTGTGAAATTTATCTTGATTTCTATTTGATTCGTGTATTAAACTTTCAACTTTAAATATTAATATGCATCTTTGAAAATTATATATTTGCTTAAGTATTCGAATCCAATGAAGGCTCTTTTGGAAAAAAAAAAAAACACCTCCCGTCTCCTGATAAAACAAAGGGAAAAAATATGAAGACGAAATGAATACGCGAAACAAGAAGAGAAATATGAAGGCTTTTAGGAATCAAAAAGGAAAGAGAGAATTTTGAACTCACATACAGATTCCGTTAAAAAAGAATAACATTGCTTATTTTGCTGAAGTTTATATAGACACTCTTTTAAATATAACATTAATATCTCATTTTGAAATCAAATCAGAGTTCTTTAAAGACAGGCCAAACAATTTTGCAGAGTGGATAAAAAAATTAGCCCTTAAATTGGAAATTCCTCTCCAGTCTTTCTGCCCATCAACAGAGGAACGTTTAACCCCCACGGGTTTGGTGTGCATCAGATCCATTTTTAGTAATATCTGACTTAAAACCATGAAGAACCTGACCACGGTATCAAACCAAGCGTTATAAAGTGTATTTAAAGCTACATTAAAACATCTAAGAAAATTATTTAAAAAAATCTTCGGAAAAAAAATATAAAAAAAATTTGAAATTAAAAAAAAATTGTTAAAAATAAATAATATAATAAAGGGTTATTATGTACATTATTATTACTAAGAAAGACTTTTTTTATCTTGACTACAAATATAATTTGTTCCAAAATTTTGTCCAACGATCAATTCTGCTGAGGATTTTCATTTTTTTATCATGCAAACATTTTTCCGCATATTACATGATGCAAATCTCAAACAATTGACAATCTTAAAAATCTCATGCTAAAATAATTCCCATTGCAGTTTCTGTTCCAATAAAAATCTTCGACAACAATTCAAAGAATCATTTATTTCCACTGTAATTTCAAAACCTTTAATAATTTCACTGTTATCAACATGTTTTCTTTTCCCTTTGAGGATCATACTAAATGAATTAATTTCCATTTTTGGCGGTCAAGAATTTATTAAATTTGCAAAATCTGTTGCCTAATCTATCAAAGGCGAGAACATTAAAGAGAAACTGACGAATAGTTAGAAAGTAATTTGGAGAGGGCTTTCCTAAATTTGCATAATTCTACCTCCATCCCTCAAGAAGAAAAGACAAAAGTTTCCTTTTCCCCTTTATCCCAGCTTTATTAAACGACAGAAGGTTTGGCGTGCATTCTATGTCATAGCAGATGTTGGCTATCGATTTTAGATTACAATAGTCGCCAAGCTACACAGCCATTTGATTATCTGTGACATTAAATGGTGAAGAATTCTTCGGTATTATATGGAAAGTAATGAAGAATACATACTGCTCTTAGATATAAGGCAAATAATTTATTTAAACTGCATACTTACATCGTAGCTAATTCATGGTGTCTTTAGAAGTTTTTTAGTTATTTCAGAGCCTTACAAACTGAGTTTTGTCATTGAATTTTGTTAAAATTACAAACCATACTAAGCTAAGGGAAATAAAATGGTATTCTTCGCATAAAAATGAGTGATAGATCTTTGAAGGAGTTGGCGTTTATGAAGCATAAACAACTGCTTATAAGAAGCTCCTATTTATAGATTCAAAGTAATTAAATTGGTAATTGATATTAGATTTAATGTAAAAAATTATTGGTTCTTTCATAGAAGAAGAAATATATTAAACATTATACGAATTGTCCTCTCAAATTGATACCTGATATAACTAACTCCTAAATAGTTAGAATAAGACATATACCGGGTGGCCAGAAATAAAACACCCCTACTCTGACCTCCCTGGATATCGAACTACTCAGTGTAAAGGCTTGAAAATTTGTGGACATACTATTCAAAAAATGGGGAAACGGATTTCACGAAAAAAAAATTTAGTTCCAGAAATCACCGATAGGTGGCGCTGTACCACTGGACGTATGCTGAAAAGACACAAAAACACGTTTTAAACACATTTTATTTGAAAGTACCAAGCATACATGAAACAAGGACGTTATCGATGCAGGGAATGCTGCTCAATATGGTTCCCTTCCTGAAGATGTAAAATGTGAAGTCTGTGGACAGCTTGTTCAACTGCGGATCGTAACTGGTCATCTGAGATGCTTCTCACATGCAGACTGATACTCTCTTTCAAATCTGCCAAGGTTATCAGACGTTCTCGATAAACAAGGTTTTTTAAGTGTCCCCAAAGCCAAAAATCACACGGATTAAGATCCGGTGAACGAGATGGCCAAGTTGTCGGAAACGCGCGACTGATTATTCTGTCAGTGGTGAAATGTTGGCGAAGAAACTGTTGCACAGGGAGTCCAATGTGTGGAGGTGCTCCATCTTGCATAAAAGTAATGGTGTCAAGGCATTGGCGCTGCTGCAAATGGGGTACAACAAATGTTTCGAGCATCCTTTTGTACCTGTTGGCCGTCACGGTACATGTCTCAAGGCCATTGGAAGTAACCTCTTCGAAAAAGAACGGTCCAAGGATGAATGTGGCTGTGAATCCACACCAGACTGTAACTTTCGGTGAGTGGAGTGGAATCTCTTGGAAGGTACGGGGGTTTGTCGTGTCCCATATGCGACAGTTATGGGTGTTCACTGTTTCACTGAGGTGGAAATGGGCCTCATCGCTCCACAGAATCTGCCACGGCCACGATGCATCCACTTCAACTCTAGCAAGAAATGTCAATGCAAAGGTCAGTCGCATCTCCCTGTCTGTGGCCAGCAATTGTTGATTAGGGCGGATTTTGTACGGGAAACAATGCACCATTTTTCTGAGTACGTTCCACACTGTGCTATAGGGAACACCCAAGTGTCGTGACACTGCACGTGCACTACTGCAGCCTAAAACATTATCCATTGACTGTTCAACAATACCGGTGGCAACATCTTCAACGACATCTGAACGAACCGGTTTGCGTCCTCGACCAGGCTGAACTCCAAGATGTCCAGTTTCCTCGAATCGAGCGATCATTCTCCTGAGAGCTTGTGGAAGCAATGGTCCCTTACGCAAATCCTTAAGTCGGCGAAACTCTCGAAGTGCTGCTGGAGCATTTCCTTTATTCTCGTAAAACAACTTCACAAGCAAAGCGCGTTCTGGCAGCGTGACAGCCATCACTAATAAGAATGACATTCCCCACCTTTTAACTTCTTTTATACCCAGAACATGGCTTCTAACCATGCTTTATGCAAATTTTTCTGGTTACAGTATGAAATTGCAGTTACAACGGGAGTTCTAGCTTCTTTACTATTTTTATTTTCCATAAGGGGCAGAAAAATTAAAAAGGAAGCATGGAAGCATTCCATTCCGCATAAACATTTTAATTTTTATTATTATTTGTGTCTTTTGATCATAGTTCCAGTTGTGCAGCGCCACCTATCGGTGATTTCAGGAACTAATTTTTTTTTCGTGAAATCCGTTTCCCCATATTTTGAATAGTATGTGTACAAAATTTTGAGCCTTTACACTGAGTAGTTCGATATCCATGGAGGTCAGAGTAGGGGTGTTTTATTTCTGGCCACCTTGTATTTACAAATGTGCAAGAGCTCTAAAATATCATTAGTAATCCCATGTCACGTTGTTTGATTCAATAAGTGTACTTTGATAAAAGTTATAAAATCTATAATTTTATACAGTTTCCCTTACCGATTACAGTAAAAGCTCTTTATTCGCGAGGTACATGTTCCATAAATATGCCGTGAATATAAATACCGTGAATACGGAATGGTAATTTATATGGGATTATAGGGGATACGTTCCTAGGTGACAAAAATATATATATATATATATATATATATATATATATATATATATATATATATATATACAAATAAATCCATTTAATTGAAGTTTTTTAACATTTTGATTAATCATCTTAAGGCTTAGGAAACGGTTTGAAGAATTTTATAATTTTCTCTTGCTTGACTGTTTTTAAAAGCTCCTTCAATTCAGACTGATATGCAGCAGTCGCAGTAGCAATTTGCCTCTTAAAAATAATACCTCGTTCCATAGATGTTCATAAAGAAATCGCAAAGCTCATTTGCCATTCTTAAACCTTCAATAAGATTTTTTTAATTAAATGTCACGTTTCCAATGCTTGTTGATGTCTCTTCTTCAATGGGTTGTAAATTGAACACTTCCTCCAAGTCGGTTTCAGTCAAATCTTCATCTTACAATTCAAGCAATTTCTGAATGATTCTATCTGTTCTAACCCATCTCGTCCTATTTCATTCGCAATTTCGGCTATGTTTGCAGTCAAAGTTTGAACTTGCACAGATTCTTCGTCATTTTCCCCATATCAGAGCAGGCCAGTTTTTTCCAGCATGACTTCAATGCGTGTGGCTTCAGTTCTTCCAATGATTCTTTTATGTTTACGATGCATTTTGCTATATCAAATTTCTTCCAGCATTCGATAACATTCATATCAGAATTACATTCCATATTATCCAATATGATTTTGAAGGTTCGTCTAATATAATGGAGCTTATAGGCCTGGATTATTTCTTGGTCCATAGGTTGAATCAAAGCTGTCGTGTTGGGAGGTAAAAATGTCACTTTTATAGTTGGAAGCACAGTTTCAAGTTCACTAGGATGACCTGGTGCATTATCCAAATCTAGAAGGGCTTTAAAGCCTAAATTCTATTTTTTAAATAAGTTTCAACTTCAGAAACAAAATAATTCCGGAACCAATCACAAAAAAATAGCGCTTGTAACCCACGCTTTCTTATTAGCACGCCAAAACATTGGCAAGTTGAATAAAGAAACCACGAATAAAGAAATTTTTAGGGACGAATATAGGAATTGGGTCGCATTTTTTTCATCCGTGAATAGTGAAACCGCGAATGAAGGAATAAGAAGCTTTTACTGTATACTTATTTAGTAAAACGTTTATCACACACCATCATTTTTAAATTCATGCCATTCTCCTGCGATCAAAATTATCCCAATCATAAAACTTTGAATACTCCTACTGAAACGAGGCTTTAGACAATTAGTGACTTCATCGACGAATGCTCATAATTCTTTTTCAATACAAGACACTTTTTCTTTACCTGAAATAGTAAAAGTCAAAACTTCCTAACTCGGGCAGTTTACGTTGCTAAAGAAGTGAAACTTTTATTTAAAAATTGTTAATTATAAAAAAATTATTCATTGAATACGATTAATAAGCAATGAAAATTTTAAAAAAATCACTTATGTGTAATAAGGTTTCATGGATATACTAGTAAAGGATTTCTTTTACAATTTGATAGGATTCAACAAACTTAACTTAAAGGTATGCCAAATTTCATTGACTGATTTATTTTACAAAAGTAGTGTGTTTTTCGAACAAAAAAATGTATGAAACGAGGAAATATATGAAATTCCAGAGACAGAATTTTCTGGCGCTTATTTTATATTCTCTTTTCTATCTTTTATTATAAAAATTGACTTTGTCTTAAATGATAAATATCTTCTTTCCTGTGCATTCATTCATCAATAAACACATTATGTCATAAGTTATTTAAATTCCCCATTTCATTATCTAAAATTTGTACATGAATTATCGATTTTGAAAAATTAATGGCCCAATCCTTTTTTATATTGATATGTTATCAGCTGCCAAAAGATTATTACAGTTAGTACATTTTATGTAAAATTGTAACGTGATTTCAGGAGCTGATGCTCTTCAAATAGTGACTAATAAAATAAAAAAGGCACGAAATCCTAAATAACATGGCCCAATTCTACTAAATGCGAGTATATAATATTATCTGGGATTTTTATTCATATTTCTGTTTGCTGCTTTTGTAATATAAAGTTACACATTTCCGTATATTTCGATGCATATTGTTATTTCATGTTTCCTGTAGAAACAGCTTTTGCGCACAAGTTTCCTTCTTCCTTGTAATTTTCATTATTCTATTTTGCACAGCATTATTATGATTTCTTTTGGAATTCATTATTTAAATTATTTAGTTGGATGTAAATAATAATGTTTTAATTAATAATTATATTTAAATTAATAAACCTCAAAAATAAAAGAAAAGAATGGAAACATATTATTGTTGTTCTTGAATTAAGCTTTCAGTATCGAATCAATTCGTATTTTAAGAAACGTCGGTGTTATAAATTATTTACGACATACCGATGCACAAGCTTTAATCATTAGCAAGAAAACATTGACTTATCCGTACATCAAAATTTGAATGGAAGTATAGAAAAAATGAAGTCAGAAGATGTAGTAATCAAATAAGTTGAATACAAGTGAATACATAAAAATGGAAATAAATTGTGCACAGACCATGTTGATTAAATGATAGTGGCATCCTATTAGGCACTCTCTAACCAAGCTTCTGCATTAGACCCTGCACCTGATTGCATTAAATAGGGACAATGCTCTCTCTTCTGCTTATTAAAAGTATAATGCCTAAAAGGCATTATATGAAAGTTGTTTATTATTTCAAGAATAAAAAATTTCAAAATTTAAATTTAAAATTAAATTAGCATCATACAGTAAAAAACAGCTAATTTTCTTAAAAAATAATTTAAACGTTTTTAATTGCAGAATGAGGTATCTTTTTAGTTAGAAAAGCTCCATATTTACAGAGATTATTGATTAGTAATGCTGCTGTTAAAATAATGTTTCAAAAAATTATAGCAAAATGTATTTGGAACATCCCTCTTCCCAGCAAAAAGAGCCTGTCAATGCTTTGCCTCTTCATTAACCTTGTCCTGGTGGCAACGAAGGAAAGAACGGGTGGACGTATTTGATTCTTTCTATACGAAAATTTTCAGTGGAATAGGTTTGGAAGTTGAATTCCTCTACCCCAAAATCACAATACCCATAAGCCATCGCGGCTCTCAAAATGTTTTTAAAAAATAGATTTCTACCTTTGGTTTAATGCCTGAATGTTGCTGAGAAAATTATTCTCGAACAAACAACAAAACTTTTAAAACATAAATTCTTTCAATTTAAATCTTTTTTTTTTCAGTTAATATCCCAAAGATATATTATCAACATCCGTTTTGAAAAAATCTTTGTATCAGTTTCAATGCTAACTGATTCCTGAACCATCAGCGAAAATGATCGCCATTTTCCCCTGCCTCAGTCGGAAAAGAAATGGAAGCTGATGAGATTGCAGAAGTCGGCAAGAGACGGATTGAAGTCTGACGGAAAATAAAGCCCTTCCTTTCTTTCTCACTCTTTCTTTTATGGCATAGGCAGCAAATTTCAGGATTGGATAATCGATTTTTTGTGATTTACTTTTCGGAGGCATTTTATCCAAGGGGGATATATCGAGGCTTTCTGTTTGAAATCTATATTGTCATAGCAGTGGCAGCAAAATTAAAGGTGAAATTATTTATTCTATAATATTATTATTAAGTTACAAATATTCTAATCTTATGAGGAATTTAATCGACTAATAATGTGTACTATAAGAGTTACCCAATGAAAATTGCACCAATTGAATGAAAGGAATACCTTTATTGAAAATCAAAGCAAATAGCCATGGGTGTTGTTACACAGAACCCAACATCTACAATTTGATATAAAAAGATGGTGGTTGATTCTTGAAGAAATCCTGTACAGATTCTTTCACTCGTAGTCCGAATAAAGACGTATCCCTTGTAATGCTGCCTTAAAGTGTCCTATCGACCTGGAAATCACAAGGTGATAATTACGGTCTATACGGTGGGAGGTTTCAACATTTCTTAACGGAAGCTTTTCGTCTTGGTTTTGCGAGTAACGGGCGGACATAGATTTTCATAGAGATTGATTGCTCTTGCATGAGAAAACCTGACTGTTTACTTTTGATTGCTTTCCGTAGTTCCGTCAGAGTAACTTACTTAACACAGTAAATATTGTGTTGAATTAAGGTATCCGACTATGTTAAAAATACTGGTATTCGACCACATTGGTGATTTTTTTTAAAGTGTTATTTCTTGTCATTCAGACTTTTCTCTTTCCAAAACAGTTTGTTTTTTCTTAGAAAAGGAAGGTCTAACCTATTATCCAGAGGAATTTTCAGCAAAATATATTTTTCATTTTAAATTAGTTTTTCACTTCCATTTTTATTTGCATCAAAATTATCCACCGTTAACATGATATCCTGAAAACTAATAGAGGTATTTACGTAAAAATTTCAGCGTGTATTTTAAATAATAGGGGCAATGAAATGAAATAAAACTTTTATTGTTAGCGGAATACTTTTTCATTTATAGGTGCTTTTAGAAGAACTAAGTTGTAAATTTATTAAAAAATGCTTATATACGCATATTTTTATTCATAACTTTTTTGAATCTCAAGATATTTGTTGGATTTTGGTTCTTTTCATTCTTCATTCTATTCTATAACTTGTGTACAAAGAAAAATATGTTTTTGTATTACAATTTTGTGTAGAATGCTAACCGTTTTGATTCAATTTCATTGAAATTTACTACGCATTTTCCTTTTTCTGAAATTATATTATGTTTTCAAATAATGTTTTTGTATTTATAGTGTTTATTATAGACAATACATCTAAAAACCGTAAATAGTTTCTAAAAAAATCCAATTTTTCGAAATTTTTCCTTCAAACGTAGTCGGATACCTTAATAATACTCTCTTGAGGTAGGAAATCAATCAAGTGATCCTTAGCAATTAAACTTTCAGAAATTGTATAACTGCGCGTTGCTCAGATCTGGAAGCATACTGTGTAGCAAGACTTTTCTAAGGATTGATTTCCTGTAACGAGAACAGCTTTCATTTTTGAACGCCGGATGCAATGCACATTTCCTACCAACCTTTATGTTCCTGTTCGGTGATGTTTCTATAGCTGAAGTCATTTTAATGCAATTGCGAGGGTCCACTTTGCCGGCGTCCTGGCATAAGGGTAGCATGTCTTCCCCGTAATCTGGGTGTCCCGGATCGGAGTCCAACTTCGGGCTCGGCTTCGAGCCCGAAGTTGATATTCTATCGATATTCTATCTGTGAATTGTATGCATGTGCCTCCCTGTAAAAAGGGGTTGTGCAAGCGATTGTATGAAGCATGAAAGTTGTACAAGTCTTACTCTTTACCCTAATTGGTGCACTGAACAAAAAAAGAGACGCTCATTTTGGCTTAAATCGCTGAAAGCTTTCTGTGAGCGGTCTTGTAAAGTGACATAAGTAAAAAACAACAAGTGTCCACTTTTCTTTTGGACAACCTTTACATAATCAGTTTTCATCATATAGACGTTTCAATCTTTAAATTTAAGGTGGAAATATAGATTTTTAAAATGAATGCACAAATATTATCCCTGAAGTGCAGAATCATACGGTTACTTAAGTAAGAACAAAATGATCTATGCAGAGTTCGCAATAACAATAACAGAATTGCTTAAGTTTGGTGAAATAAGTTTCGAATAAAAAATGCTCTGTTTTTTTTTTAATGTAGCATAATATATTGACTTATCTCCCTTTCCGGTTTCTAATTTCAAGTTTATATGAAATTATTTACCTTTGACTACCAATTGGCTATCCCGAAACACTGATTATATCTAGTTTCACTTAAGTCTCATATAGAGTTTGATTTCATGATTTTCTCTACAAATAATTTTTAAAACCAAATTGTAACGTCCTTATACCTTATTAACAATTATTATACCTAATATATACATAATTTTAATAATTATAATCTATTTCTCTCAATGCAAGAATTTAATAAAAAGCAGGAAATAAAAGCTAGAAACTTCTAAAAGAGTATCTCTGAAGACAAAAATTCAGAGAAAATTCTTATTATTAAATATGCACAAGAAATTGATAAAATTCTTTGTAACGCATATTATACGATTCTTAAAATAAACTTTAAAAGAATGAAAATATTTATAATCGAAAAAAATTATAGATTTAAGATCCAAAATAAGAAAATAATTTCATTAAAAATATTCTAGTTAGAATTAAGTGTGACATGAAAATAAAGTTGAGATTCAGATTAAACAAAATTAATAGACATCCCTTTTTTTATAAAATGTAATTCTTAAAGGAATTATAGGAATTAATGTCCTATTAATAAGACATGGGTTAATTAGAATAAACATTTAAGCAACATTCTGTTTTGGTTTAGTTTTCGTAAAACTACAAGTAAATGAATTTTTAAATTAATATTTTGAAGCATTCCATTACAAACAGAAAAAGAATAAGTTTTAATGAAAATATGCGGAAACAAAATACAGCATAAAGAAAATTGTTCCTTAAGTATAAATTAATCACCTTTGATAGTTACCTTAGACAGCAAGTGATAATTTTCACATAATTTTTCACAAAATCTTTACAAATATTATTTGAATTACTTTATCAGATTTTAATGGGAATTAAAAGGGAATATCGTCGTTATAAAAATAAAGTTTTCAGACTATCGATAATAGTGTTTAATCCCTTAAAGATGTTCTAATAAAGAAAATTTTTCATTTTTAAATCAAGATCACTTTTATCTATTTACTGAAATAAGTAACCATTCCATTATAGACAAAAAAACTTTAGAATGTTGTATTGGAAAGCAGATGATTATTTATTTTTCTAAAAATTTTTCTTTCTTTACCCTTATAAAATAAAAGAATACGTTTCTTACGATTTCTACTGCTCTTTATTTTTTTTTGTTCTTTTGATAAATCAATAAATTGCAATTGCTCTTTTTTTAAGACATTTTTCGGTCATAGAATAGGAAAAATTCGAGTCCAGATAAACTGCGGTACAATAAAAAGAAGAAAAAAAAAGAGAAAGAAAATTGAAAAAGAAAAAAAATCTCCCAACATTTAATGAACTTTTATTTCTGGATCGGATATCTTCCCGCGGTAAAATAAATTGAGGATATAAAAAAAGGAGAAAAGCCTCTGAGAAGAAAGAAAAAATATTTAATAGTTCGGATCTAACGAAACACGAATACTTTCTGTCTCAGATTATGTCAACAAAACTTCTTGGAATTCGAAAAATTTAGTTTATACGAAAGAAAGCCATTTATTCAAACACATAACATTTCACGCAGGCTCACATAAACATCATGTTCTGAAGTAGAAATTAGAAGAAGTATTGAAAAAGATGGATATTTATTTGATTTTATTATTTGTAATTTTGGTTTTTATTTAATTACTTATTTGTATTTTTATATTGTTTGTAATGTTATTCATACACTAAATATTAATAAATGCTGAACATAGATGGCTTAGTTTTCTCTAAACCTTATATATATTAGAAATGCGAGTGGAGCATACTTAAATTGTTTGCCCTTAATGTAAATTCTTCAACTTGAGAATTGGTGTTTAACTGGTGCAATGAAGCAACATTAACTCTTTGTTAGTGGCAAATTCTTTATATATATATATATATATATACGTTGTTGTTATATATTTGCGTGTGAGAAAATAAATAAGAAAAAGACAAGAAAGCATCTTTCCTTGGATTAAACACCTGCAAAGCTACAATAGATCTGAAAATTTTGAAACATTGATTATGGCATAAAGATACAAAAGATATATACGTTTTATCAAATTAAATTTAATTCAAAAAATATCAATTTGACTCTTGAGGATAGGCCTTGAAATTTTGAACCATATTCAGATGACGAGGATGGTACCTGAGCTGGCATCCCCTCTCCAAACTTCTACACCACAGCGGGGTTAGGAGGCACTTAGCTTCATCGTGTTTAATGTGCACCAAATCCACTTACACGGTGATTCTTCCATAGAATCGGACCTCGAAACTGCAACCCTCCGCTTCCAAAGCCGTGACCTTACCACCAGGCCACCACGGCCTACCAGATAACGGGGAAGAGCGACAATAGTTGCTTTTCTGTATAAAATTTTAGATTCATTCGGTTGGTTAACATGCGTCTGAAACGTACATGTACTTTCGTTAGAGATTATGGGGGAAAAAATTTGGGGTGACAGCACTGTCTGGCTCAATTTTTAAAAAGTAAATATAAAGAATAAATATAATATAAAGATAAATACAAATAAGAAATATAAAGACTAATGACAAGCTTTATTAAATATAACTAAAATAGTTCTTTTCTTTAAAACATTGAAAATAAGTATGCATATTTCCATACTTTATAGCTATAGTTTTTAGAATCGAGTATGGTTTTACAAAAAGGAATCCCATAAATTCTTATTCAAATGGCGCACTTCACCATTCTTTCTCCTAAAGTCGATTTCATGCATACTTATTCAACGCATGCGTAATTGAGAAAGTGACCTTTTGTTTTGAAAATCCTATATTAGTTGCAGATTTTTAAGAAAAATATGGATCGTTTCTGTCTGAAGGACAAGTATTCAAGGTCAAATCAAATGCCGACTCAACTTCATTCGACACCATTTAATATATATTATAAACCTAGAGTTCATCAGTTAACTTTTACTACCAAGGCAATGGCTCCCTTGAGGTTATAGAGACTTTATCTCTCTATATATAAATGTAATTTATTAATTTTATACTATAGACTCTGAATTTCTCAATAACTTTTCCTTAAGTTTAATTCAAAAATATCACGAAGTATAAGCAGTATTTTAGTAAAAATTATGCGACAAAAATTAAATAGTTAATATTTTATAATTTAAAAGCTATGTTTTTCAAAAACGATTGTATCATCTTAAGAACTGCATTTTCTATTGAACGCAAATGCAAATGTTTTAATGATTTATTTCCTTCTCTTGGAACTTCTTAATATTTTAAAATTTTGCTAGAACAAAGTAAAGTTTAAGAAAGTATGGGAACGGTAAGTATAAAATAATTTATATTATATGCAAAAATTATCCTGAACAAATATGCATAATCTATATGCATGTAATTTCACATTCACTGTACCTTTTTTCCCGATTTTGAAATAAAGTTATTTTCGTCTAACAAATTAAGAAAAGTATTAACGCAGTAATACATCAAATTATTTTATGAAAAATATAATTCATATTTGTATATTTTCGCATGCAACAGCTTGACATTACTAAATAAAGACTATTTAACATTTAAACAGCAGCTGGTGGTCGAAGGTCCCTGTACTTTACAAATATATGAATATTAATGTATAATTTTGACTAAATTGAATGTAGTTTGAATTCAAGTAGAAAACATTCTTAGGGCTATTTTGAGACTGAATTTCGTATAGTTTTGATTTATGCGCAGATGGCATCTGCGGTGGTTTTATCCTCTCCAAAACTATACTAAAAAAATACATAAAAAATTTTTCGTTTCAAAGTAGATTTGCACGCATCCGACATATAACATCCTAATTGCAAAAGCAAGCTTTCAATCTCGAAACTTTATCATGAGGTTAAATGAGAATGAAAAAGAGCAAATCATTTAAACTGAGCATCATTTCATCTTCTTGATTCTGATATGAATTTGGATTTGATAAAATCTATTTGAGCAAAATCCGATTTGTTAATATGGTGTTTCTTATGGCATTTGTCAATGGACAAGCCCACTGTTAAGAAGACAATGATTTAAGCCGATAGGGTGAGTCTCTTCATTTTTTCAGTAACGCCATCAAGGATCAAGAGTACGACTTTGTCCCTCTTGCGTCGCAACTCTTTATTCGGTGCGGACTTCATTCATACATTTTCATTCACTCATTCACAGATCGTAATTTAGACCTGGATCAGAGAACGATCACTTCTGAACCAGTACCCTCAGTGATATTATACCAGACATAGAGAACTTGGTGATTACAACAGATTAATGTGTGCGCCAGTTACAACCACACACGAAGAATCTTCAACTGGCGGGTTCAAACTCGTGACTTAACTCCAGACACGACTCCAACGCCCTACCAACCAGATTTTTCCGTCCCTTGGTATTGTTAACATGAAAATGAGTATCAACATAAGTATAAAGATGCATTTTTGCTTTTTTCTGATTTTTTTATATTGCATCACTGCTTTGTATAAATATTTAATCTGTCTATTATAACTTTTGATTATTCCATCTATTCAGTCTATTTATACCTTTTCCATTTTTCTATGTTGTATATCCTTTTTACTCCACAGTTTTCATTCCTATCAATACCATACAGTTTCTTAGGTGAAAACCTAATTTTTCGAAACTATTTACAGAAAGGCCTTTAAAAAGTTGATTCAATTCGATTTCATCTTCTGATGATTAGATAATGCGTTTTTCTTATTTTACCTTTCTTATCCCACTTTATTTTTAACCTTTTATTGATTTATGACTTATTAATGAATATTTACTTGCAAATTAAGCCTCAGCCCTCAATTGGTAAATCATTAAGGATTAAAACGCATATAATTAAATTTCTAGGATTGTAGCGCTGTTATGTAGAGCCCATAAAGATAGGTTATTACAAGGAACTATATTTTTGGACTTATTAATTCAAATTATATTTGAAGTTGAAATAAGCGAAACTATATCGATATATTTTTATTCCATAAAACAAGCAACTGATGTTACCACTTTTTAAAAGACAACTTTAAAAAACATAGATAATAAAATAGAAATAAGTTGTCTTTTTAAAAAGTGGCAACATGGAATAAAAATACGTCGATTTAATAAAATTTCGTTTACTTGAATTTCAAATATAAACTAAATTTATCATTTCGGAAATATAAACCCTAGTAATAACCTATCTATATGAACTGCGGATAACAGCGCTACAGGATCATAATTCAATTACTTTGATTTGCAACCAAACATTATATTTATAATTTTCAAAAGAGCTAGTCTAGATAATTAAAAAATGCATTATATATGTTTCTACGTTTAAAAAATTCAGGCAATCCAATCACAGTGACCAATCCCATCAGTAGGGAATTACAAGTTAAGCTTAAAATTGAAATATAAAAAAGAAATTTTCATAAAAACATATTCTATTGAGGATAATATATTTGATACTTGATACTATAGTATGTGTAATCTTTCTAGTCCATATTCCAATAAATATATATACTGACACCTAACAATTTAAATACAGATATAGTCAAGTTTTTGGGTACACATATTTCAAAATCATAATAAAAGCAGATTTCGCAAATACGATAATAAAGTGAACTTTCTAAAGAATGATAACATCTTTTAACCATCTCAAATCGAAACTAGAAATGAATGACTTTCTTCTTCCAAGAAAATAGTTGTCAGAATGGAATAGAACAAACTTCAGATGAGTTTTGAGGGAACTGTTAAGGACTTCCAGCGATTCCATTAAATATATTTCAAAAGTACCTTTCAGAGAAAAAAGATCTCTTCACTTCGTCTGGAGGGGGAAAAAATCGTTTTCCAGTTTGTGCTCGCAGAGAAGTAAGTATCAGTCGAATTCTATTTCAATGATTTCGTTCGGGCGGATTTTTTTAACAAAGAGCTCGAGCACAAAGCTTTACACACCTATTTCAATACATTTCAGTCCTGCTATACAGTATAATACATGTTCGAAATAAAAAGTATATATAGTGTTGCTTTTTATGATATTTCGTGAGAATTTCAAAGCGTGTTGAAAGAAACCTCAGACACTTGAAAGATTTGCAATCGATTTTCAACAACAACAAAATTCCAGTGAACATATTTTATATATAAAATAAATTGTTTTTTTTTTATAGAGACGATATTGATGTTTGTAAAAATTGCTATACATGGAGTCTATTAGATCTTGAATTGCCTTTTCTAAACAGAACATAACATTTGACCTACTTTTCACTACTTAATTTCCCAAACAGAAACAATTTAATTTACCTTAATCACTAACATATGTATGTGAGTACATACGTGAATGTGATAATATTTTAAAATCTAAATTAAATCCTAACTAATTTCCTAATTTTTATATTAAATTTGTCATATTAATTTAATTCTAGTATGCTCTCTTATTTTTTTATCCAATTCCCACTTTCATTGGTTTAATTATTGTTTCCATTCGCTTAACAAAATCGCTGATTGCGTCGTTCATGGGGATTTCATCCCATGCCAAGAATAAAGGGATAAAAATTCTTATCTCTCAGACATCAGTTTAAAAATGTGCCCGAGATTCCCTTTCCTAAGCCTACATATGGCAAAGAATTCCCTATGAGATTATTTTAGTTAAGTCATTGTAGGGAAATATTTTAGCCACTTCCCTCTTGTGTCGCAATGTAAAAAGGATGTCATTTTATCGCCACCTCTTTCCTAACTATGAATTTCAGGGAGAAATAAATTTCAAAATTTCGAAAATGTTGATGCTCTCTTTTAGTACTAGTTCTGTTTTGTCATTATGTTTTTTTAAAAAAGGGGAAAACAGAAAAAGTCAACTCATTGAAAAATAAAGCGATATATTCTGAAATCTTTGTGAATGTTGGCGGCAAGCTCTAATGGTGCAGAAAATTTAATAACAATCAAACAGGCATCACAAAAAAGGGACATGAGGGTGAAATTTCCTTTTTGCAGTAGATCTTATTCAGTGAGTTAATCAGTAATAGAGGAAGATTTATCGTAATGTGTACAATTTCCTAAAGTATAGAGATAACACGCAGACAAATCCTGTAATAATAATAGAGATTTTTTGTTTACCTGGCTTCTATTCCGGAATTTACATCAAGGAATTCTCAGATGAATTGCTGGAAGACAAAAGCAAGCAAACTAATGCAGAGCCTCCGAGCAGAGTTAAATTACTTTCAACATCAAAGCCGACATTCTTCAAAGAAAAGGACTGGACATCTATCCCTACTATTTGACAAATAACCAAATCTTCTGAGCTATTACGTCAAAAAGTAATCAAGTGTTTGTCCCTGTTTTATAGTCGTAATTCATTTGATTTTCTGTCCCTATCTTTTCTATGGGCCCCCAGAGGAAGAGAAACGATCTTAAATAAATTATTCAGGCCTGAAAGTTGTCTGTTTTTTAAATGAAAGATTAATAAAACGCGTTAGAAGGATAAATAAAAATTAATCAAATAATAGATTCAAAAGGATTTTGATCACTACCTATTCTTTATTCCGGCTAATCCCCACTTATTTAAAGATGCCCAGAATCCAGTGAGAATTCATTCTCTAGTTGTTTAGATCAGGCTTGAAAATTTTGGATGGCAAGAAGTACATATTGTTGTTGTTTCTAAAGGCACTTGTCATTGACAAACCTGCTGACTAAAGATCCATTGTGATTGTATCCAAATATTGCATCTCTTGTTTATTTTCTGTAGAACCTTCTAGGCCCAAGAGTACGATACGGCCGAGAGTACGCTACTCACGCGCCACAACCCTTTTTATGAAACGGACTTCATTCATACATTCAATTCACTCATCCACAGATCGTAATTTATACCGTGATTAGAGAACGATCACTTCTGAATCAGTACCCCCACTGTTATTACTCTAGACATGACATTGTGACCACGACAGATTTATACGCTCGCCAGTGTCCTAACGCGTGTAGAGCCTTCGGTCGACGGGGTTAGAATTCTTAACCAAAGAAAAGCGAGCCCAACGCCCTACCAATCAGGCTATCTCGACCCCAAGAAGTACATTAAGCATATTAATAAATTTAGGGTACATAAACACTCAATCATCATGTACTTATGCTATTCACCATGATATTTAGATAGAAAAGTAGCATGTTAATATGACACTCTAGGTGAGTAACAAGTAATGCTTGAAAAAGGTCTAGTAAGTCAGAAGGTGGTGTTCGGAAATTCTGTGTCGAAACAAGTTTTATCTTAAAAGTCAGAATGCAAATTAATGACGATGAATCTTTTAGATTTCAAATTAGAGGGTTTTATAGACTTTTTAAACCTTGAAATGGTCAGAGTACAACCCAGCTGAAATTCATTGTGATACCACAGCCACCTTATATGCCCATCAGACTATCTCTCGAAGTGAAAGATTCATTCGCAGTGGAAACAGCCTCGAATGAACGAGTTGTATGATTACATTTTCTTAAAAGTAGATGTGAGCTTAAAAATTGTGTAATAATACGTTTGTGCCCTAAAACAAAAATCTCTGCAGTGCTATGAAATAGTAATTAAAACAACAATGCCATTATTTGTAAATTTTTATTTTTCCCTTGATTATTAATACATAATGACAGTAAACACATTTACGCACTTAATTATGACATGCCATTCTTTGCATTTTAATAAAAAGCAATTCATTCATTAAATTCGTATCAACTATTATTGGCTGTTGCTGAAAGATTCTAAAATGAGAACATAATCTTAATCAGAATCAACCGAAATACTCAAATAATGTTTATAAAAGGAGCATTTCGAAAAGCTCTTGGAAAAGTGTCCGACAGCATAAAGAAATCAGTTATATTATGAAAAACAGAAAACGGAAATATGACGCGAAAAAGAGAAAATTGTTTTCTGAAAAACAACTGCAAAAGATACCAGGCCTGTTTCCCAATAAAATGATTTCAGGAGTTTTAAAACGCTCACAAAATCTGTATAAGTAAAATAAAAAAAGAATCCTTTGAAGATTCTGAGACATTTGTTCTTCAATATAAAAGAAATTGTGAAATTGTAAAAGAAAAACAGAAGGGGAAAACAGAAAATTGTTTTTGAAATACATCCACAAAACAACTGATCAACTTTCTTTTCATGCAGTCTATGTATTCCCTTTGAACCCCAGAAGAGCATTTTCTTTGATTTAGCCATAAAAAAGATTATTTTTAGAGTAAGAATCAGTGAAATTAAATTAGAAAAATATTTTTCCCCAAATTATGCTCGTTTAAAATCTTTGAAAATATTATGCTCAATGTAATTTATTTTACATTTAAAATAGGAAGTTAATGCTCTAAATTGACTTAATTTTCTATATATCTGTATTTTTATGACTCAATATTTCATTCATTTATTTTACTTGAAAAATTATTTAATTTCTATTATTATGTAAAAAATAAGGCACAATTTCAAACAAAATGTTCAATGTAATTGATTTTTTTTCTTTAAAATAGGCAATTGTATTTGAACATTTTATATTTGTTATTTATAATTTTTATTATATTGATTTGTTTTTCTTTTTATGTGTATTACTATGATTCATTATTTTTGTTGTTTGAAAAATTATTTAGTTTCACTTATTCTGCTAAAAATAGTGCGAATTTCTGTAAGAAATAAAAATTGAACAGAATTTCAAGAAAGAACTGAATGTAATTTATTTCAACTTTAAAGTAGGCTGTTATTTTCACTTAAAATTAAGCTGTTCTAAATTCACTTGTGTTTCCTTATATTTTTATTTCTATGATCCATTATTTAATTGTTTAATTTGAAAAATTATTGTGGTTTTACATATTCATTTTGAGAAAAATTTAAAATAAACCACTATATCTTGCAAGTCATAAAAATAAAGCAACTCAGATGGAACACTGAAATGAGATTTCTTTTTCTACAATCTAAAAAACTCGATTTAAGTTCTAGTAATTCCCTAATAAAGTGACTTTTCTCATTTAATATTTCACGCGGAGATATGAAATAACTGAGGGGCAATATTGAGAACTCAAAATACATTTCGAGCAATAAAACTTTCGTCCCTTTTATACAGACACCAAGAAAAATCGGTCCAATTAAAATTAATGAGCTGTGATTATTTTTCGTTAGGCGACATCTCACTTGCTTAACAGGACAAAGACAAATATTGTTTTCTGTTTAATTGGCTTGAATGTGAAAGGGGGGAGGCAGCCATAAATAAATAAAGATTATGCCCACATAAATGCGGTATTATTTGCTAAGAAAACGCAGTTTAAGAAGTCAATATGGCGAGAATAAATCTTCCGCTTTCATGCCAAATTTGTGCTTACTACACATAAAGCGTTGACTTATTTCCTGTACTAAAACAGTTTAGTTTCGATTTATTTCCGCTTGGAAATAAGGTCATCGACGATGCAAATTTTCATCGTTTGTGCACAGAAAATAGCGATTACCTGGAAGAAGGGGGGGATGGAAATAAATTTACTCTTTAGACGAAAAATAACTGTTATAGTTTGTTCATATCAAAGTAGTATTTGGCTGCTCTCAGGCTGCTATTTAAATTTCAAATTCAAATTTTTGAAGTACAAATATCATATTTAAGTAGTTATGTAGAGGAAAATGATTTAAAGAAGAAAATTACCTCGAAATATATTATTCAAGGTTAAAAATTATCATTTTGAAGTAATAGTAATAATTTAATGTAAATGTCAATATTAAAAGGTGCTTTTTAATACAATCATAGATAACTTTTGCTTGAAACTTTTATTGATTAAAATGAGAAGTTTATATTTACACCAATATCATATTTTATACTCCAATATCATATCTATTTGTCATCTGTATAATGACAAATAAGCTTTAAGTATAATGCTATGCAATGATGAGGATTCTATATTGTTATCTTAATAGTTATGTCTTAGTAATTATTTGCAATTACAAAACGCTGTGGCAATGCTCAATTTAAGCATCTGGGTTTGTTGAATTATCAACAATTTTCGAGATAGAAATGAGATCCGAATGAAAAATCTGCCCTAATGACCTTCATTCGCCATAGTATAACACTTCTCGTAGAAATGTGTTCTGTCATAAAAGTGGAGATAACTCAAATCTATGGTCTTGATGTATCCGACTAGGAGACTAGAATCTACTCAGCACCTGAGTAGCCCCCTCTTATTCGAATTAATTATCAGGATTACGTAAAGCAAGCGTTATGCTGACCCCGTAATTTTGTGAAAGCAAATAAAAGTCAATAAATTATATGTTTAGTAAAAATAAATATTCTTAATAAATCAAAAATATTCTCAGAAAACAAATTCAGAATCAATCAACTTTTAACTATCAGAGGATGAATAGTAAAAATCCTTTATTTTCTCGTGAAAGAAATTTCCAAGGAAAGCATTTTAATTTTAAATCAGATAGTTTAATTCTCCTGGTCTTACAATGCTTCCACTAAGCATTATTCGAAAAGGACATTAATAATGGAATGTGCATTATAACAATCGTATTACTACCAGAAAACAATCAGACCCCGTATTCCTTTTTCAATCACAGAAACACAAAAAATTAAATTATATAATATTAAATCAGTTCTTATCTTGTTCTACATTCTTTGTAATCAATCTGAGAACGTTGCATGTCTTCAGAAGGGAAGTTTAATGCATGGAATTAATTGAATCTATATATTTTATTCTATAGATATTGTCAGATGAAAATATCTCTCGCATGTCTACGACGAAATTATTTTTCGGAATAATTTGAAATTTTATTTTTCATTCTTCTCCTCTTAAGATATTTTCCATTATTACTTTATTTTAAAAATATATCGAGATATTTTCTTTACATTATGTTCGAATACTTTAGGTTAAGATTTGGTGTCTTTTGTTCGAGCTGTTCATAATGTTACAAATTTGGATTGAAAGAAATACAGATCATGGATAATTCTTCATTTTATTTTAGTTATATTAATGCCCCATTTTAAAGCAACACTAAGGTTATTGTGGAAAGAACCTCGGAATTATGAACTGGAGTCAGATGACAAGGATGACACTTGAGCCGGCATCTCCTTCAATACTTTAGCAGCACACCGCGCCAATCGACGGAATTAGAGTAACACCAGATCCGCTTACACGACGGTTCTTTGGTAGAATCGAGTCTCGAACCTTGATAACTCCGTTTCAAGTCTCGAACTTTTAGCATAAAACAATAAATGAAGAACATTCATTTATGATGTATATATAGCCTAACCTAGTACCGTAATTCTGCATCAAAACAAATGTGTTCGGGCAGTCATTAGCAAAACGCGTTCAGTTTAATATAAAACGATTTCTTAATATTTTTGATAAAGAAAATCTTGGACTTTCAGTAAAAATTATTAATACACATATTTTTTTGCTTCAAAAAGCAGCATTTATTCGGAAAACTTTATAAAAATCTGTATAATAATAAAATTTAATTAAAAATTTCAAGCAATGTTTTTTTTTATTTGCGCAGTATGAATAATCTCTTTTTTTGCCGAAATTAATTAGAACTATTCAAGAAATAAAAAATAGTAATAAACAGCAAACAGAGCTTAATAGCTTTCTTTACTATTCAAAAAATAAATTATAATAGAAAGGAGCTTTCAAAAATAAAAACCAAGAAATATATAAAAAGAAACGTTTAAAATTTTAAACATAATTGATGTATCCATAGGGAAATCAAGAATTAATTTGAAAAATTTCCATTATAACCACACATTTAAACAAAATATATGTAAACATAGTTTTTGTTAATTTCGGTTTTGATCGACAATATTTCATTCGGAGGACAAAAATATTTAATAAACAAGCTAGAAAAAAAATTCATAATTTAAAAAAGTCTTCTAATTATTTAAGATGTGTGTGTGTGTGTGTGTGTGTGTGTGTGTGTGTGTG
>JAPMOQ010023315.1:2759291-2779691 GCA_026543055.1 Argiope trifasciata | reverse complement strand
TGTGTGTGTGTGTGTGTGTGTGTGTGTGTGTGTGTGTGTGTGTGTGTGTGTGTGTGTGTGTGTGTGTGTGTGTGTGTGTGTGTGTGTGTGTGTGTGTGTGTGTGTGTGTGTGTGTGTGTGTGTGTGTGTGTGTGTGTGTGTGTGTGTGTGTGTGTGTGTGAACATCTGAAAGAGAAACACTTCATTTCTTATAGAGAACTCAAGGACGCTGTGAAGGACTGGGTCTAGTCAAGGCAACATCAATTTTTGGAACACGGAATCATTCGGCTCGTTAACCAACGAGATCGTTGTGCTCAGGTACATGGTGTAAACTTTGAATAAAATCTTTATTTATACCAACACAATGTCATTTCGTATCTTTTCATTTGAGCATCCCTTGCATAAAAGAATATATAATCCGGAATTACTTTAATAATCAGCAAACAGCAAGCAAAATAGTAAAGAAATAAATATAGGATTAGCAGAAATATGAAAATGATGAAAAACGAATATCTATACAACCTGTATAGAAAGGAATTATTCAAAGATTTGACAATAACAAGCAAAAGCGGCAAAAAAGAAATTGTGAAAGAGTTTTTTAAAAATTGAAGATTTACCAAAGCATCTCTTTCTCTAGTCTTAATTAGATGATATGCAAATAACAAACAAAATTGGTAAGGGAAAAGGACTGCTTTTATAGAATTTAAGACTGCTTTAGTAGAAGTAATTTGGAACGAATACTAATGTATTCTCTCTTAAATGGAACTAATGTGATGACCAGACGATGACAAGAAAAACCAGGAGAAGATAAATTATATGGAGAAAAAGCTTAGAAATGGAGCGAACTATTAGTAATACAGTTCATCCTACAAGGATTTATAAGGAAATAATTTTATAGACAGTAAACAGAAAACAAAATTTGCAAAAAAAAAAAAACCCTTTGAGTTGTAATATTGATAACCAAAATTAGCAGAAATATATATATATTTCTTTTAAGTAAAATTATAAAACATATTAACATACCAAATACCATTTTAATTTTCAGAAGCTTAAATTTTAATTTTCTAGAAGCTTTGCCCTCAAAGCTAACATATATGTTCTTTTTCTAATTATGTGAAAATATATCAATCTTATCACTGAAATAAAATTCAAATATGTGCGATACTGGAAAAATATTATCATCCTCGATATTTTCGTAAAATATCTTTAAAAAATCAGAATTATATAATTTCCGGATAAGCTTTAATGCATTTTCTATCTTGGTATAGCTTCGCTTTAGAAAGATTGTTTTTTTTAAATCAATTTCAGTTCACATATTTCATTGAACTGCTGCATTGTAAATACCGTGGGAGTTCACCAAATGATTTCCTAGGAAAAATCTACTATCCATCATCTGTCTTATAAAAGGTTGCACTCAACGCTCGACATTTAAACTGTTTCCTGAAAAACCAGCTTCTCATATTTCACAGCGAATTCTCCGCGCAAATGGGGGGAATTTTCATATAAATATCGACAGAAGTACTCCCATAAATCATGTCCCTGTCAATCTCAAATCGCATTCCGTTCGGGAGATTTAATAGATGTTAAAGGAGAGAATATCATATTATACGCATCAAGAAGCATTTGTATTAAGACAGGAAAGAAGAAAAAAAATTCAAATAGAGCTTACAAAAAATTCTAATTTATAGAAAGCAACTTAACATTCTACTATTATTTTTTAACGTGTTAGCATTTATTCTATTCAGAAAAGGATTAGTAAAAGTAAAATAAGGGAGGAAATTTCAGCATTAAGGTTCTAAATTCCAAATTCTTTTGTCTCTCGTACTTTATTCTACGATGATACAATACATTTTGAACCTGCTGTTGTGCATCTTTAAATAAAGATGCACGTTTTCAAATAAAGTAAATCACTTCACTTGACAATAGGCATAACGTTATTCATCGTTATCAATTATGGCATTTATTTAACCCTAAATGGAATTATAAGAATTAATACATGATATAAATACGTTTCATGCTCTGATGTAGTTCGATGGTAGTCTAAGGGCATGTAATGCCTATTAAATTATTTATGTTTTTACCGTCACTGATTTATCTGTAAATAGTTCCTTAAGTATTCATTTAATTTCCTCTTAATAAATTATATTTAATTCGAGCTTTCCTTTTCGTCAAACCCAATCTTTGGAGACTTTTACTCTTCACCATTTCCACTGTAGTTACTCTCAAATAGACGAATCACAGGCCGTTAATATAATATATCTCTTTAACAATAATTAATTTTCGAAGATCGTTTTCCATCCGTTTGTTCAAGTACTTGCACTGAGCTTCGCAAGGCCGCAGAATTTTTATAAACTAAACACAAAAAAATTATAATGCTATAAAAAGAGTAAAAACGTAAAAATACAATGTGTAAAATGTAGTTTTCGGGTAAATATCACGTTTAAAATTCTGAAAATTAAAAATATTTTAAGTACGAAATTCTGAAAAGAATAAAGATTTCTGGATTTTAGGAACTCAAAAGTACAAGACATATCTAAGTTAATATTTATTGATATCAAAAAAGCGATATTAAGAGATTAGAAAGATAATTAAAAGTGACCTTCTTCTTAGCAAATCATTGCTGAAATAAAGCTCCAGAGGGTAGAACATTTGTTTTCTGTGATGCGGAAAAGGTGAGAAAGTCTAAAAGTTCATTTTGTTAACTTTCAAATGATCTTGAATTCAACTGCTATAAAAATTCAATTTATCCCACCAAAAAATCTATTTGCCGTGATATATTTTTACAGCTCTAGGTTCTCTTAGACCTAACGTCCGTCCTGTTGGTTTACAATACTGCAAAGAAATTTCTAAGTTGCAAATGTAAAGGTGACGTCAAATTACTACACATCATAAATTACGTTAAATATTTTAGAAATGTCATGACTTCGTTTTATATTTGGTTACTTAACATATTTTATGGCCTTTTCTGTAACGAAACAACTTCAACTCTGAAAGACTATTTCATTTTCAAATCTATTTTAATTCAAATTTTTTGAATTGGAACATTATGACATCCTGGAATTCAACAAATAAATCCATATAGAAAAGTACCCTATTCGTCATATAACCCTATAATAGGCTATAATCAAGATTCTTCATTTAAACTCATGCTAGAAAATAAAGCTCTTCACATTTCACTGAGAGCTTTCACACAAAAGAGAGGAATGTTCATAAAAATATTGACAGAATGACTTTCATAAATCCCATATACATCATTTGCAAATCGCATTTCATTCAGAAGTTTTAATAGATGTTTGCAATTTGAAAAGGGATATTACTATCTCACCTGGCACCCCCTTCAACTCAGCTGGCACCCCCTTCTCCACACCACGCCAAAGAGGGGGACGGTTGGCCTGACGGATTTATTGAGCAGCAGCACTCCTTATCCGATGGATCATTGATGGAATCGAGTCTCAAACCCAAAACTGTAAACTGAGACCTTACCACAAGGGCACTGCAACCCCAAATGTGAAAGGAGAAGGAGAAGGAATAGGAAAGAGGAAATAAGATTAACAAACTTTTGAGCTTTAACGATGCGAAAGCCGCTAATGTGTTCATTTAAAATGTGGAAAACTTTTGAATCTGCACTTTTACGGAGCAATTAATTTAATCTGTTGATTAGCTATGTAATGGCTTTCGAACTTAAATGGTAACGTTTATAATTAATAATACTGCACCGGAATTGCTATGCTATAAACAATATTGATACCACTTACCACACATCACAAGCCACCTCATAAATTAAGTCAAATACTCTAGAAAAGTCAGGAATATATTGATATATATACCATTTCTAGAAAAATTTCAATGCATTTTTCACCGTTGAAACAGTTTCTCCTCAGAGCGATTGTTTCATTTCCAGAACCATTTCAATTCAACTGCATATTTGAGCTGGTATTTTGTGAGCACCCAAGAGTTCACAAAATGATTCCTTCCAAAAAAGTTCACCATCAATCACCAGGCATATAAGAGGCTACACTCGGCGCTCGACGTTTAAACTGCTTCCTGAAGAAAAGCAGCTCCTCATATTTCACCCATTATTCTTCGCACAAAAGGGAGGAATTTTCATAAAAATATCGACAGAAATCCCCGCATAAATCACGTCTCCATCAAACGAGAATCGCATTTCTTTAATGGATGTTAAAGGATGTTGAAGGGGAATATCACACTACCTTTGAGTGTGATAGTCTACAGGAAACAGAGGATACAAGATTTTTAAAAATGTAAATATAAACCTCATGATGAATTCTACTGGTACACGATATCCTGTAATTCTTATGCAAATTTAAATAATATGTCAAACATGAAATGATTTTGTAAAAAATATTATTTCCCTGTATTGAAAAAAATGACATAATAATTTTTGAAACTATTTTCATAAATATTAACCCTCAACTGGGGACATGCAGTCTGTGAGACATCCAGCGATCGACTTTCGGTCACCTCTGTTATATTTTTAGCTCAATTGAATAGATTTACCCTGCAGATTCCTAATTTGTGACCTTCAATACACATGCACTTTTTCACTCAGTTTCCGCATATCTTTTTAAAATAATTCAATTGTTTCTTTCAGCGTGGTCTCTAGGAATGCACCTCCCTATTATTGTCCCAATAATAAACAAGGTTTAGCAGTTGGTGTAGAACTTAGACCTCGAAATATCATCCAGTTTACTGATCCTATTATGAAGCAGTGCTCCTGACGCTTCTAAATGAAGCAGAAAAGGATTTTAGTGATAAGGACGATTGTACAAATGACATTTTCGGAGAAAATTCGCCTTCGACTGATTCTTATATGTATTTTTTATTGTTCATAAAATATTTTTTATTATATTGTTGTTGAATTTTATATTATATTTTTTCTATATATCTTTATATACTAGAAAAATAAATATGATTTAAGAACTAAAAAGCAATATGGGTTTTCTAGAATATTATTTTTTCTATCATATAATTTGGGAAGAAAATGTATATATATATTTCAAAGCATTTACTTTTTTCAATGATTATATATTTTGAAAATTTTCTAAATCATATCTTTATATCGAGAAATATATCTACAAAACATACAGGCAGTTTTTTATACTAATACATTCTTTAGAATACTTAATTTGAATGTAAATGAAATGCGATCTCGTAGACCGCACTCCCCAGGTACGTCCTAAAATTTCCCCTGCCCAGTGAAGGGTTAAAAATTCAGTTACGGAAGAGAGGACAAGAAGAAAATGGAAATAAGGCTTATTTAGATAAGGCATTTTCGAGATAAGGCTTATGAAGAAATATAATTTATGTAAAGAACATTGTCAATTTAAACCTATATAATTCTGTTCAATCTATCTTTCAATGAATGAATTTTCAAAAAAATTGATTTCATGGAGTAAATTCAATTACTAAAATAACCTGAAATTATTTTAATAAATATTAAAGCTTTATTTCGAAAGTTAAAATCCTTCTAGGAGTTTAAGATAAAAAGTTTTAATGAACTTAGAATGAACCCTGATTCTGGTTGAAGTTAATATTTTATAATTCTAATTAATTTTTTTTCCTTTATGGTACAGAATAGATAATTATCTCAAAAGAAGGTATATTTGATAAGAGTCGATGGAATGAAAAATTCTAGATTATATGTATATAATACCTAACAAAGTGTTAAAATAAGAAATTATAAAATACATGAGTTCAAGATGTATATAGATATAAACATTAGTAAGAAAAAGAAATAAGCATTAAACGATTAACTGTTCTCCCCTAGTGCCATACGTGCATCGATTTATCAAATTTTGATAGTTGTGAGTAAAAAATTCAATTCCATTTATAACGATAAGCCATTTATAAGGCCATTTATAAGCCATTTATAACGATAACAATTCAATATTAAAATGACTTCGAATGCATAGATAAATCAAATATTTAACTGATTTCAATTTAAATTAAAGCAATAAAACAGCCCCAAAATAGAAAGCGTCATCTTATTATATACTAAAAAAAGTAATCAATTAAGGGGCTAATGAAATTATCAAATATAAATAAATAATACGGGTCATAATAAGGGCAAAAATGTTTTAAATAAATAAAAGTACATTTTTTTTTTACAAAATTTAAATGTAATTAAGTAAATATTTTTTAAAAAAATATGCAGCTGCATCTAGTAAGAGCGTGTAACAAAATATGCATACAGAAACATCTTGAAGGTTAATATAAGATATTAAAAAGAAAACAGCGAGTATAATACAATGCGGAAAAGAAAAAAAAAGAAAGCTATGCAGGTAATACAATTTAGAAGTGAAGAAAATGATGTTCTGAATAAAATGTAGATGGATAAAAAAAAAAAAAATGTGTCAACCTACTGCATGTTAAACCAGTGATTTGAAAAATTTTCTTCCTTTTATTTACATTTTTTTTTCATTAAGAAGAATCTTATCTTTTTTTTGAACTGAAGTGTATTATGATGAAGAAAAAATATTCACTTATGATGAAATTTTATCCATTCGACTCAAATAAACGGAATGCTAACTAAATAAAATGCTAAAACTCCTCAAATAAATAAAATACTAAAACTTCTCAAATAAATAAAATGCTAAAAATCCTCAAATAAACAAAATGCTAAAAATCCTCAAATAAATAAAATGCCAAAAACCCTCAAATAAATGAAATGCTAAAACTTCTCAAATGCTAGAGCTTATTAAGAGTAAAACTTTTTAAAATTTAAATTGGGATGCAATATCCCATCTCGTTCATTTACAAATTTAACGTGCAATTCAGCCGGCGTCCTAACTTAGGGATAACGCGTCTTTATTGTGATCTGAGAATCCGGGTTCGGGCATGGTGCTGCTCCTCTACCCTGTGTTCTCTCTCAGAGAAGTGTGAAAGAGCCACTCCCCCTCATGTAAAAAGTCGTTGCGGAAGCGAATGTGTCTGTCATCTTCATATCAGACAGACTTCTGTCTTCGGGTGCTCAGGAGCTTTGCTTTCAGAAGCTACTGCACACTCAATTTAAACTGCTGACCATTATCCTGATTTTATAGTGCCATATGTTACAACAACAACAAGCAACCCATAAAATTTTTATAAGGAATGTTAAATATGGTCAACATATTCAATTTGGATACATAAATAACTTCTAAATTTATTATTTCTTATAACCTCTTCCCTTGATATTTTGAAGATTGGTGATAAAAAACTGTTCAAAAATCTATTATTATTGTTATTCAACATTATTTTATAAATTTTTGTTCACAAATTTAGACGACTTTTATTGTTGAATGACCTTTCTATCGTTTCATTCAGAAAATTTGCAGAATATATAGCAAATCCAGACCCAATAAGTTAAAAAATTATTATTATTTGTAAATGAATATTTAATAGAAATTCTCGAATTGTTAGAAAACATTCAGGACTTGTTGACTAGAGAAGTAGTTCAAGATAAATATCTAATAACTATTCTAATAATATAATAAAATATTGAAATAAAAGATTACGAGTCTATTAGTCTCTAAAGTAGTTTAAATATTTAATTTAATTATGTTTTTAAAATGTCAGGAAGAGCTTATATATTTTTTTCTGTCTATGGAAGTTGAATGAAGGGTTTCTTCTATTTAAATAAAAGGTGTTAATTAAAGAATGTTGACTGAAAATAGGGATTTATATTTTATTGAACAATAAGATTTTAAAAAAATTCTTCGCTTAGTTCTCTTTAGCCTTTTAAAACATATGTGTAAAAATCGTATATATCCATTCTTTCTTAGAAGAACGATTTCATATAAAGCAAAGAATTTATTTTATAGTAAAAAACATTTAAAAAAAATAAAAACCAGCGTTTTCCAATCCAACTCTGGGAAAATTCATTACGAATAGAAATGTTTTCTTCGCTTCTCTTTATTTATAAATTCAAAACCCAAACTAAGAATAGCTTGATTATGATGCTGCTAATTTGCAGAGCTCTCTTGCTTTAAGGTGTTGTATGGCATTTCTTTTCTTTATTATATCCAACTTATTTTTTTTTCCTACGCAAAAACGATTTTTTTACAACAAATAACAAATACAATTAGCATTTCATTAAAAAGAATTCTTTTGAAAAACTATGATAATAAGAGAATGAGAGGCACAAAGGATTCTGTAAAATAACATGATACTTTTATATTTGTTTTTAAGATGTTAATGAAGTTTTTTTTCGCTTTGCCAAACATCAAAATGGAGGGTACAAAGAAATTATTACTTATGAAGTTCAGACAATGATTACCTTAAAGTGGCTTTAGAAATTATCAATGTGAAATAGCATTGCGTAGTCAGTTAAAAATATTTGAAAATGAATCTTAAAATGCAAAGGAATAAATCAGAAATTTTTGTGGAGTTCGAAAACTCAAGTAAAAGAAACGTCATAATTTTCGATCTATTCTCAGCCAATAAGAAAATAAAAAAGATTAGAATTCGAATATTTAATTTTCGAATTCTAATCTTTTTATTTCCTTACTGGCTTACTTCTAAATTCAAAATGAAAATCAAAAGAAATAATTATAATATCATGTTGATTCTATTAAGTCGGATATTCTTCTATAAAGGCTAAATTTAGAATACTTTTCTTTGGATTTTATAATTTTTACTTAGAACAAACTCTACTAAGTCTTAGAAAAATAGAAATGATTAAATCTTTTATTCAACATATCTTGTTTTTTCATGCAAAAGATTTGTTATTGCAATCATTTTTTTATCTGCTCTCTACATGAAATCAGTGATTCTATAAATATCTTCAAATATTCTTACCAAAAAATGCATTTTGAATGAATACATTAATTAAAATTTATGTGGGTTTAAATATTTTAAATAAAAAAAATCTCTAAAATGCAAATAATAATAACTGTGCAAGGAAAAACAGAACAGAAAAACTGGTTCTTTTTGACATATAATAACAGTTTTATGTCAAACATCAAAACAGAGGATACAAATGACACTTTTGACATTAGAATGTTGTTAATGTTAGAAATATACTATAAAATCCAAGTTTTCCAGCTTCAAGAGTGATCAGCACTACACGATGATGATAATGCCTATTTTATTTTTCCGGCTTTTCTGAAATGCTTTTAACTTTATAATTCTCTAAATAGTCATTGATTTAACTAAGATATTTAAGCCACATTGCACAAATTTTGATAGAAATTACGCCCAATGTCAACCCTGTAGTTTAAGAAAAGATTCTGAAAATTTAGAAATTTTGCAAAAAGGATGCAAAATTCATAACTTTTTTTAATTGATATTATATTTTTCATTTCTAAACTTCAATATTTGGAATGAACTGTGACCAAAAAAGTTTTCAAAATAAAAATTCGAATAAACGACCTAGAACAGATCATTTATATAAACAATATATCATGATATATTTTTACACAAATAAAAATTTTTAACCCTTAACTGGTTAGGTGAAATTTTAGAACTTAACTGCGTAGGGGCGGTCTAAGAGACCACATTTCATTTACATTGTACACTAAGAAAAAGAATACAGTATTAACTCTTTTTTATGGAATAAATTATAAGATAAAAATTTTTGAAAAGCAAAAGCAGTGATTTCCAATTTATCATGCATATATTTGCTTAATTTTCTGTCATTTTTTAAAAATATTGTGTGTTATACAATAAATTGTATTAAAAGTTTTGAAAAATGTGATGAAAGTTAACACTTTTTAGATTTTAAATGCATATTCCGGTAATATTTTTGATTAAAAAAAATATGAATTTTATTCAATAAATTTAATGCCGTACGTTACATTCATGAATTTCTCGAAAACTTTTCACTTATTCGATCAATTATTTTCTGGTATGTGGCAAAGCAATTCAAATATTTCTATTTATTTGATTTCACAATAAAAAGATCGATAAAAAAAAAAGAAGTTTTGTCTGGACTTATGTTCTGAATCAAAATGCTGAAAGATTTTAGAAAAAAAATTCTTGTAATTAATTTTATATAGAGGAACTAGCTGGAATAAATTTAAGAAAAAAAATATAGTTGTTAAAAAGCAAAATGTTTCTATCTCTTTTATATTTAATCCCTTATAAAATAATTATTATTACCTAAAAGTCAAAAAATATTATTATCAAAATAAAAATATTTTTAAGGTATTAAAATTATACATTATTCTTTTGGTTTCAAATTTAGTCTTAACGACAAATTTTTATGTTTTCTTTATTCTTATAAAATCTATTTTCATCATTCTAAAATGTATAAATGAGCTGTATTAAAACTTTGTTAATAAATCTATCAAAACTCGAATTGGATTATAGAAAATTATCTAGATCGCGAAGCAATTAAATGCATACTACGCTCTCCATTATTGACCATGACTCGCTACTACAGATTATCCATTTATTCTAACAAATGGTCATTCCATGGCAATGATTAATGACTTTACTCTTCAATAGACTCGCTCAGAAGATCTGCAAGTCGTGAATCTTGTTCGTAAACATGTTTACTAAAAAGTATATGAATTGATTCAATTGCAAATATGCTTACGGAAATAAGATACCTCCTATCTTGATGACGGAAATAAGACATACCTCCTATCTTGATGAGATTACTTTTTAGGATACAGTTGTTAAGCACGCATGAAATAATATCAATGATCACAGATGCATTCTATAGCCTGGCAACTGACTCATTGTAGCTGTATTAAATGTATTAAAGATAGTTAAAGCTGAAATAGAATTCATTAAAAAGTAGAATTTCACTAAAAACATATCAAAAATCTTTATCTTCATATTTCTTATGACACATAATGATTTTCACGTGAAATCAGTGAAACGTTTAGTTACTCTTTTAATGAGTTGCAGTTTTTTTTCAGTAATATACTCATTTTTAATAGAGATCGGAGATCAATGAAACGGAATCAGAGATCAATAAAACATTTTTTTTATTATTCTCTGAATTAAATCAGTTTCCTTATTTATCATCTATTTTTAAATAATTCAGCTCGAACAATAGCAGTTTAATTAATTTTTGAAAACATCTTTTAATGAAATAATTCCTTTGGTGTTGCTTTTTTTTGTTAAATGGAAACAAAACTAAATATAAATTACCACAAAAGATAAACTGTCAAGAACTACTAAATATAAACACAAATTTTATTGATTGATATATAAAATTCTGAGTTTGTACATCAAATTAATAAACTGAACACATAATTAAATAAAAACAGAATGGATTGAACGAAAGCTAAGAACTGGAAATTGGCTCTAAAATGCTGTACTCACTTCTCTTATTCAAAACTAAAATTTGATGTTTAAATTCAAATAAAATACACACGTTGACTGAATCTTTTTTTATTGTTTTTGGTTATTAAAATCTCCAGTGGTAGAAAAAAAATAAATGACCGTTGCTTTAAATATTGATTAACTCTGTCTTAAGTACATCTCCCACTACTTTAAAAAGTGTTCAATTGCCATGATAGAATAATGTCGTTAAGCATATAAATAATTTCTATTATTTGGAAAGTTGCAACCTATAACCAAATAATAATAGCATTTAATACCTCAAAATATATCGCATGAAATAATAGAAAGTTCCCGAAAAGGTTTTCTACTAATCAATGTTCGGAAAGTTCTAATACAATGTTCTAAAGTATTCGATAGATAAGATAGCTTATTCTCCTCAAATTTTAAAGAAATTGTAAAACATTATAAATAAATATTTAAAAAGTTTTCAATTTTTTTACTTCTGAAATGTTTTGCAAAACATTGAATTTCCACAAAAGCGTTTAGAAAGGAAAGTTGGTAGATTATGTATATAACTCCTCTAACTCACGTGGACAACACCTGTGCGGTCGAATTCAATGCAGCTTCAGTTCGTTCATTGTTAAATGCAAAGTTGAAGTTAAGACAGCATCTTGCGACTTCTGTGCAGTAGAAGAAGTGTTTGTCCAAGAAGTGTTTTTAGTATATCTTGAGCTCCACATGCAACACATTCAAGATGCTATTGAAGAAGCTTCAAATATTTGGACATATTTGGAAATATTTGAACCTTTTTCAAAAGCACTTTGCATGTGGAGCTCAAGAAATGCTACAAATACTTTTTGTTAACATTTTTTCAGCAATCTGTCTATTCTATGCAGTAACAAGTTTGGAAAGGACAATAGCATGGTACTTAATATAACATATGTTACCAAATAATATTTAGACCAATTATTCTGATCTCAAAAGAAATTATAATCTCCCTAATGCACTATTTTCAAATCTATTTTTCATTGGTAATACTTATAACAAAATAAAATTAAGAGATCCCTTCTTCGTTAAATTCAAATATATTTTTCTTTGACAGCTACTGCATTCCCAAACAAAACTGAAAATTTAATTCTGTACTGTGATGAAACTTATTATACCTTGATAGTTAATACATTTCCGAACAAAAGGAAGTGACTCTGCGCTAAGTTCAAATCTTTTCTTTCGAAAGAATTATTTCATTTTCAAACAGATGAAATTCTTCCAACCTCTATTTTCATAAATATTCTGTATTGACAATTATGGCAATTATTAATCCAAACAAAACAGTTTATTTTGCACTGTACTGAAATTAATGCTATCCTTGCAATTCTTACTTATTGAAGTAAAATTACAAGCTTTCTTTTGAATTATGCATTTTCTTACTGAGAAATTTTTAGACATACAAGTAAAACTGAACGTTTCTTATTGAATTATATTCTTCATTTCCTTAAAAATTATTAAGAACTGAAACTAAATTAGAAATTTTTTTCTGTTCTTGACTCAAACATCTTTTTATCCTTTTTATGTACAAGAAACATATATACTTTTGTAATGAATGCAATTGTTTAGAATAGGCTGTTTATGGCTATGTTTAAATAATTTATCAGCATACATTTTTACTAAAACATCCTTAATTTTCATAAATATCGATTTCCATCAAGGAAGGTGGAAAAGGTAGGTTATTCTCCTTCAATATGTGTCTCTCTAACACACACTTTACTTCGACCATCTAAAAAATTCATTCAAAGCGAAAGTGTTTGGAAGTTTTAAGCATCGTATTAAAAATAAGTGCAAAAAGTCATCACCTTCATATGGTACTCTCCTTCCTTTGCCATTCTCACTCGATGCTCTGCAGGAAAAAGTAAACCGGAACAATAATAAAGAAGGAGAATAATAACAGCCAGAGAAGCTGTTTCCGCCACATAAGAAGAGGCTCTTTCTTCATCAAATTGGAAAAGAGGAAGCCAGTAATGAAGGAGAAAGTTTCTTCGATATTGTATCGTTTTATTCGAGGCGTCTTTTTACGAGCTTGCGCTATTACTAAAGGAATAAGAGCTGTAAAGAGTGCAAAAGCATTTGTCGCTTTGCCTTTTCTGGCAGTTTTCGAAGTAATTAAAAATTTAAAAAAAACCTTTTATGATAAGAAGCCCCTAAAGATTTAATTGTCTTAGAGATACCTAAAAGCCTCTGTTTTAAGAAAAGAAAGTGCATTTCCTTGCTTTTTTAAGAAAAATATTTGAAATGTGAAGATAGTAGGCATTTGGTTGATTTAGTTTTAAAACATATTTGTCGAAAAAGTGTAAAATACTATGTTTTTTTTATGTAAGGGGGACCATTTTAATTACAATTAACTCCTAAATTATTAGAAATAGATACTGATTTTTAGAAAGGAGGAATATGGAAAAAATTTTAATTCATGTACTTTGAATCAATAAATGCAATTCTTAAAAATTTAGAAATGGCAATTTTTATTCAATATGTTGATCCTGTTAGTCATTTTTTGTAAAATAATCTTGAAATGCTAATACTAGACGAAAAAAAAAGTTTCAACTGGCAGAATACGGACGCTTTTAATATGAATAGTTTTTGTAGGTTTAAGACAAACTCATCGACAGATTACAGGACGATTTTTTAAAATTGGATTATCTAATACCCTAACGAAGCCTTGATTCTTTTTTAATTGCCGGTATGATAAGAATATTTTACTAAATACGACAAATAATACCATTTTTTGCAATTGTACATTTAAGTTATGTACATTTGTTTAATTTACATAGCATTTTTTTTCTGCAACTGTACATTGAAGTAAGATAAACCAGATTTCGTTTATTTATGTATAACGCACATCTGCCTTAAAACATTAATTTTCTTTAATACTATAAAGAAATATTATAAAAGATATAATTTTTTTTCCTTCAAAAGTTGTGAATATTTCTAAGGAGATATTAAACTTATAAATGGCTCATGTAAATAGAAAACGTTTGGCGCAAAATAATTATGGTATTTACAAAAAATCAAGACATCTTTTTGACTTAAAGGATTAACTATTTCTAAGATATGATTTGTTCAATTGTGAAAATGTATATGAAATTTTATAGTAAAAAACTTAAAATAGTTTTTGAGCATAAATTTTTAATAATTCCACGTTTTTATTACACTTTTACAGAAAATATATTCTAAAAAGCATCACTTTCTCGCCGTACTATTTCTTCAAACGTATAGGGAAGCAAACTGAGTTTTTCAGATATTATCAAAATGATATTATCCTCTAATATTATAGCAAAAACATAAACACATTGCCCAAAATTTAAACCTATCTCTTAAAGATCTAAAAGGATTTTAAAAACAAAAATACAGCGTTTTAAAGAATTTGTTGACAAAGCTAAAAACAAAATAAATACATTTTGTTAAGCTGGAATGAAAAAAATTGGATTTAGTCTTCCATGAAATGCTCTTAACTTTTCCCTTAAAAGTTTCTTTTAGAACACTTAAAATCAAACAAAGATAAATTTTCTTTTCGAGACTTACTAAATCAATCGTTATAGAGGAGCCGAATTCCCAGTTAATTTTCTGTCCTAGAGTCCAAACACACCCTGAAATGTTCAATAACTTCTCAAGATTATCTCTTAACAGTTGAAAGGATCAGTTCGATAAAAGCTTTGTTATGAATGTTTAGATAAGCAAACTCGTTTGTTCTTAGATAAATAATTTTAAAAATCTGGCTAATGAGAGGAAATATAAAATAAAGACAAATGGCTTAGGGAAATTCATTTGTTTTAGTTCTTGGGAAGTCTAATTAAAGACTGTAATTGATATTCTTTTCTCTGATATTCTCTTTTATCTAATTAGTCCTTGCCCTTATCATCTGCTCCAACGGTTGAAATAAATATGAGTTTAAAATAAGTTGACAGGACAAAAATCTAAGAAATTTTCAATATATTAATTTTATATGATATCATAAAAATTATTTTTATTGGTCCAAATTTAATTTTATTATTTAATTTTACTATCGCTGAAGAACTTTAATTTAAAAATATGGTTTTTAACCAGTAAATGTTATAAACAAGTGATTTATATCCAAAATATTTATTCTTTTCCATATTTATAAAATTTTATAACTTTTTGTAAAAAATAAAATGTTGAAAATATTTATTTATATTATTATTATTCATTTTGATTCTTGAAAATAGCATCAGTATTACAATTTCATCAATTTCCTCAAAAGGAAACACATTTTTAAAATAAAATATAGCTAATGCCAATATCACATTCATTTGTATGTCGAAGCAAAAAATGTATACGATCCTCTTTCGTAATAAATTTACACTTATATTTAATATTTTAAAATCTCTGTCAGATATAGGTGCTTAAAAATGAAGCATTTAAAACAAATCATAAAGTGGCTATTTTCTTAGCAGATCTTTCTAAGAAATCAGATACTTTCATAATATTTAATATTATCTTAGATCAGAAATTTGATTAGCAATATAATAGTAAAATAATATAAAACAGACCAGTTGAAGCTTAATCATACATGAACAAAATATCATTAATAAATATTTGACAAAATCTTTGATGAGAAATTTCATCAACATAAAATTATTCATCACAACTATTATTGTGTTCCTGAAATTCATGGAAGCTTTTGACCAGACCTTTTATTCCAGAATCAATAGTTTTCAAGTTCAGAATACAATTTAAAGTTACTTTGGAATTTTATGCAGTGTCATTATTATTATATTAACACAAATATTTTAAACTTGTTTATATCAAATATAGTCAAAAATTTATAAATTGTGAAAGTTATCTACAGAAATCTATGCAGGATTTTTTTTGCAACTTTTTCCTTCTCAAGTTTATTTTATTGCAATTATTTAGACAATATATATTGCTGAGTTATAAAAAAATTCAAATAGTTTTTCCACCATAATTAAATCAAACAGCTATACATATGCAAATAACGTTCACTTTACGATGGTGATTTCTGTTAACTTAATCTACACAGTAGATTATTTTATTTTGATTTTAAACTATAATTGACCGACTGAGCCTATATTTAAATATTTTTATATACTTAATTATTTAAATTATATAGAAATTTTTATTTTTATACACTTTTACTTAATTTAACTCTTTCCGAGTTAATGCGAGATGGAATTTTGTATTCACTCCCTTCTTGATGTTTTTATTTTGACATTTCGTATACTTTATTATTTTCAAAAATGTAATAATTAAATTTTTTATTATTTTTTAAAGGATTAATTTAATTAAAATTTGACCCACTATTTCCTGGCTTCGTCTGGTAGCAATTTTGAGGAAAATTAATTGCGAGAGACCATAGCATTAATAATAATGAATTTTAAATTAAGGAAGAGAAAGCTGAAAAGGTTTTTTAAAAAATCTAAAATAAAGCCTCTACATTTTAATACAAATACAAATGCCTCATTTTGAATATAAAAATAATCTCTATTTATTTTATAATTGATCTATTATTTATTAAATAAAATGAAGTTTTCATAAAAAGGGAAAATAGACTCGATTTTGCTGCAGATACATCCAAGTACTCTGGTTTCGAAATGAATGAGGTGAATAAAAATTTAACTATCTAACAACAATTTCGTAAAAAAAATTATCAAGATAAAATTTTGAAATGAAAACTGAAACATATTAATATTATTGTTATTCAAAACTAAATAGAAGAAAATGCTTTAATTTTTGAATCCGTAATGTAAAGGAAGAAAGAAACATTCACATTATTTTTTTTTTTACAAATGTGATATTTCAATTTTTTTTGCTCGATCTTAGTCATGAAAGCACCGAAAAAATATAAAATTATTAATTGTTCTTTTTCCTAAAAAGCAATTAGTTTAAGAAATAATAAATAAGTGTCAAAAAGAAGAGCGGTAAATTAAAAGAACGGTAATTATAGTAAACTATAATAAAGTCATAATAAAAAAATTGTTCTTATCATAATAAAGAAAATAATATATTTTTCCTTCGGAAATGTAAAAAAAATCGTTTGCAGGAAAAAAACATTAGTTAGTGCGATTTAATTTCAAATTTTTTATTAAATTAATTGGATTTGTGCAATAAAAACGATATTTATAAGGATTTAAAAAAGCTTCTGTCGTATTGATCTAATTTATTTTCTCTCATTACTTTTATTAAATTAGATAATGTAATATTTGTCAATTGCGTAACATAATTACATATTTCGCTGAAAAAGTAATTCCAGTAAGCACAAATTTAAAATGGCTTCATTTATCTTAATTATCATATAATTTCTAACAATAAATTAAAAGTTTTCGCAAACAAAATTCCTAAAAATAAATTTCAATGTATAATTAAGAGATATGATTCTGTTAATTAAAATGAGCATCTTTAATTTTTGTTTACTAATAGAATAGCTAATATTTCATGAAACTGTATTAATACCAAGTGTATTTCTATTGCAATCAATAAAACTAAATGAAATATAATAAAATGATAGCCCAAATTTGGATAATTTTAGAAAATTTGTACAATTAATAATGAATTAAGAATAGTATCGAATAACATTTCGAAGGACTACGAATATCACTAGAGCTGATTTTTTCGACCTTCCTCTATATCACATTGAAGTAACTTTAGAAGCGATTTGAAGAGCGAAGTTATTTCTATAAAAAGTAGAGAAATGAAATTATGTAACTGCCATATATGGAAATCGAAAACTTTACAGGAAACAAAGTAGCATATTGTTCAATAGACATCAGTATGCGATGTCTGTTGAACATAAATCTCTTGTAGGATCGCAAATAGATTTCTGCAAGGAATATCCATCGGATTTCATGAGAATGGATACGATGAATACAAATTTTAATGATGAAATGATGCTAAGCTGCACCCTGCTTTATAGTTCTAAGTGTTTTCTATTTCTATTCGTAGTAGTTACATATATCAATCACACTGTTCCTCGAAAAAAGTAACATTCATTGTTAAAAAAAGAAGAATCAAAACAATGACCAAAAGATCAATTTGCCTCACAACCTACTTCTTCACTATCATAACTGAGCCTTCTAGAGATCTACGCTACGTCTGCTATCACACATTAATACTTCAGACCACCATATTACATTGTTACCCGTAGAATTTCCTATTCCCACAATAATTAGGTGCATAATTTCATCACACAACTCTCTAAAAAAATAACTTCTATAAATTGAAAACAGGTAAGAAAAATTAGTTTGTTTTAAAATTTGTTAATTCCCCATCACAGATTTCCTTCTGAGATCTTCATTGCATTTTTTAACATATATTAATGTCTCCTAAACACCATGATAGTTTGTAGGCCATAGACTCTTATATGTATTAATTATGTTACTTCATGACACCATTTCTAGTAAAAATGCTATATTGTCACTGGAGTTTCTAACTGCCAGATGTGTTAATTACTTAACTTCCTCACACCTCTACTTGTAAAAATTATTTTCATCGTATAAAAAAACAGGACGAAAAACTCAACTCGTTACAACATATTACTTTATTGTTTCCGGGATCATCTATATCACCAGAGATACCTTTGAAATCTTTATTTTAACGTAAAACTAACACAGACTAATCTATTCTTATTGTTTCTGTAATAACTTCGTTTTCTTGCAAATTTCTTAAAAATAAAAAATGGATTTTATATATTGAGAAATACGAATCTAGGATTAAATCCTGATATTCAGATATTTGCAGCATTATTTTATAGAAAATGTCAAATTATGAAATAAAGAATTGTACTTAACTATTCATACAAAAAAGAAAGTTAATTTCTTAAGCAACTTGGAAGGTATAGTAAAAGAATTTTTCCTTTATCTCGGATAAAGAACATCCTCAAAACTCCTTAAACTTCTGAAAAATTAGCAAATTCGTCAGTAAATTAAAAACTAATAATTTCATTAGTAATTGTTAATTAAATCTGTTTACATTAAGCTTGTGTTTTTCAATAAAAATTTTAATCGCTTATTCTTATTTAATGCTCTAAACGTGATTCATATTTTCTAACTTTCTTTTTACTTTCTTTGCCTTTTTGGAGAGGAATGTTTTTAATTATTTTGCATGCTAATATTTGTTTTGAAGTTATTTTGTTATTTTCATTCTCTTACTCATTAATTAAAATTTTGTTGCTATTCAAATAAGCGAATATTTATTTCTGAAAATAAATATTAAATTCTTAAAATAATTTTTTTGAGTACAGAATTTTTAAAATTGAAACAGAAAAATGAAACATAAAATATCTATATGAATCAATTAAAATTCAATTACACAATACAAAAGAGGTTGGAAATATTTAATTTTTCAATTGTGATGATTTACTTCTATATGGTAATCAGTATTATGGCTTTTCTTATTCAGTTAGCCTCATAATAATAAGAGTTTTTTTAGAAGTTTTAATGGACGCCGTATCATTGACTTTGAGATTATGGCAACCCATGTGGTGACTTAACGACAAAAATGGTTCTCGAAAATACAGGAGTTATTGTGATATCTCTTGGCCAATTCTTCAAAAATATTTGATACCCCGACTAGGTAACTAATTAAGCGGGGTACGCTATTAAATTGAATGGCTTTTCTCTTTGAAGTGTTAAAAGCTATCAAGTTTTCTAGCTTTCCTAAAAGAGCTAAGTTGTGCATACTTTCGCCTGGTTTTGATATTTATGTTTCGTATTTTCAAATTTAAGAAAAGGGGTTTTTTTTTTCAAGAAATTTTAATGGCCGCCATATTATTGACATTGGAACCATGGCAACCCATCTAGCAATTTAAGGACAAAAAAGTTTTTAGAAAATACAGGAGTTATTGTGATATCTATTTGTCAATTCTTCAAAAATATTTTATATCTTGACTAGATAACTAATTGAGAGAAGGTACACTAGTAAATCGACTGGCTTTTCTCTTTCAAGTCCTAAAAGCAAAGCCAGTTTTCTACCTGCACTTTATTCTCTTATGATTGCTTAATAATGATTTATCTATGTGTATGTATATTGATTTATCTATTTATATGCATACTGATTTATCTATTTGTATGTATATTGATTTATCTGTTTGTATGTATATTGATTTATCTATTTGTATGTATATTGATTTATCTATTTGTATGTATATTGATTTATCTATTT
>JAPMOQ010023315.1:2712327-2759281 GCA_026543055.1 Argiope trifasciata | reverse complement strand
TATGTATATTGATTTATCTATTTGTATGTATATTGATTTATCTATTTTTATTTATATTCCTTGTATCTAAAAGTATTATGTTTTGTACACTTTGGGTGTGTGTTTACTACTTGTGTCCTATGTTTTCTTATGAAATTAATTATAATTATCCATTATCAAATCTGTTGGAATCTTCTCATTATTCAACCAATGATAATCAATTGATACACAAGTCTTCCAAGCTGTCGCTGTAATGTTAAAACTTTATTCTAAATCCACACAATATATGAGGTTAAAAGACAGTAAGATGATGCATATTTATCAATGTTAACTTGTACTCGAATAGGATAACTTTGAGAACAGATTCAATTGAAAAATTAAGAGGAAAACTTTAATGAGGTGGATATGACATATAAATGGTTTTACTAAAAAAACTAAAAAATATTTCCCTGAGTAATAGTTTACACATCGCACAAAAAATTCGGTTTTAATTTATAGGACAGATCAAACAGATTGATGTGTTCAGAGAAGTAAACGCATAGATTCAAAAAATTGCTTTCCATAACAGAAAAGCCAAAGAATCCTATGTATCTATCATTTTCGTTAATGGCTCTTTCGATTATTTTGCGAAGGGTTTTCATCTTTTACTGTCTTTCTTTGTTGCTTCCAAATAGCCCTCTTGTATGGTTTCTCCTTGGTTTTTCTGTTTGCGTTCATATAATTTATACACATTCTTTCTCTCTTTCTGCTTGCTCTGCGAATGACCGCCATTTGTTGTCTTTATTATTGCTCGGTTTTTCCTTACTTCAGCTTAGAAAGAGAGATCGGACGTTTTTATTAAGAATAATATGAATAATGTGCTGCAAATATTGCAATTGGATATCAACTTATTATTTTCTCTATATGCATGAAATATTTTAAAACATACATATAAATAATTTAAACATGGTCTATTTTTTCCAAGCCCCAGTTAGTCATAAAAAAGACAAGCTTAGAATATAAAATAAATTTATTTTTAAAAGCTCCACAAAAAAGAATTCTTTGAGAAATTATCAAAGCGAAAATTCAGGTATTTGTTGCATTGGTGGACCATTTTCCTTTCCTGCAAGAAATGTTACCATCAGTGACTTAAGCCAAAAAAAAAACCCTTAAAGCGTTTTTGAAGCTCCGCATTGGTCTGGAAGTTGAATTTTCTTTTAAAAAATAATATAATAAATATATCTAAACAAATTCATCTTTCTAGGCTTAATTTTAGTATGCTGGTCATCCAGTTTGTTGCCTGGGTATTCAGAGCTTGCCGTTTCTTTCGAACTTTGAAATTAGGTCATTGGACTATATTCCTCATAGCTACAGACTGATACTCTTGACCTCCTCAATCGAGAAAGCGACTTAGAGCCCAGTAATTTTCATCTCTTCCTTGAACTGAAAAACTTGCCTGAGAAGCCAAAACTTTCTGACTAATGAGAGATCCCAAAAAACATTGATTCTCGTTTCATATTATCATGACAATATTCTCTGAAGAGGAGCTCAGAAGCCTTGTTCACCGATATGAAAAATGCATCAAATATTCATGGTGATTTATGTCGAAAATACGATCAAAATTATATATAAAAAGATAGATGTATGTTTGTACATAACTTATGGTAACAAATTCATTCTGTTTTTTTATGGCTCATTGGAGCCTAAAAATAAAACAGTCCTCATGCATCAAATAGGAAGCATGTTTCTCCTTAAAGCATTTACTCAAATAAAATTAATAATTTAATTTTTCAAATTTTCCTAAATTATTGCAATGGCACAAACTGCATTAATAGAATTATTTGTTCATTCAATGTTGAAATTATCTGCTATGTCTTCGAGATCATTTGAGTTTTTGTCAGATATAAAGAGAATTTCTTATTAATAAAAATATCAAGCAGATTTCATCTGCGTCAGATTATTTAATCGTCCATTTAGATTCCTCCATTACTTAACCGTCAACTACTTGAAGTAACACATAGTAAAATCCATCATCATAGCCAATAACAAAAACATGGATGAGGGGGTCCCAAGTCTAAAAATATATGCGATCTCACGTTCATATCATACGTGGAAAAAAAACGATCAGTCATTTTCATTAATGGTTGTGTAAAATTTAGTATTTTTTAATCTGAAGTTTAAAAATTTACGAATGTTTACTTACAAAATGAGAATATCATCCTTGTTGGAAAGAATCGATTTAATCAAACATCCTGAAAAATGTACTTTTTATGTTATACATTTTACATGAACTAGACATTCTCTATAATGACACAATATTATTTATTAAGGGATTTATTTTTTCCTTGCCCATATGGGCATAGAAAACTCATCTCTAATGTCATAAATGATGCAGCTGGGAAATCGGCAAAATCGATAGATTCACACTTTCATAAATTTCAGGACAGTAATTTCTGTAGTTGGATAACAGTTCTTAACTTTTTTGTACATGCAACCTGCTATTTTGTGGGTTAATTTTTTATGAAAAAATATTCTACTTCGTATTCTGAGAAGAAATTCTAGAAATTTGTGCAGTGGAATCTGCAGATAGTCATCATGAAACTTTTTAACATAGTTATCCATCGTTTTAATAGAGCATGTTAAGTTTAAACGAAGGAATGTGATCACATTTTCGCCACTTAGGTTATCTTTTATTTCTGTTGTAAAATAGTTATGATTTCTAAAATTTTATTGTGAACTTTATAGTAAATATAACTTTATAACACTTTTATAACTTGCATTAAATAATAATGGAATTTTAATATATTTGAGGTATTGTATTTTTTATCGAGTATCAAAACATCAAGTTTCGCATAGGAAAATTAATTTAAACTAAGCATAAACACTAATCCCAAAGAATAAATCAGTAGTTGAAGATGGCTAGTTAGCAATAAAAGTGGTTTTACATGTTTCTTAGATCCAAAACAATTCTCAATCGTTGAACATATAGTTATGTCACATTAAACATCGTTATTACCGCTTTAAAATATGAAAAGCGTAAATTGAATTGTACATATTACTGTTCACAGTGCTGCAAAAAATTGTTATTAAAAATGCAGTAATGTTCTTTTTAAAATGTATGTACTTGTTATAAACTTTTGAAGCCGGCGACCTAGCGCTAGGGGTATCGCGTGACCTGGACGCCCAAGCTAGGGCATAGCTGTTCTCTACCCTGTGTTATATCAATGAGGTGTGTGAAAGTGTAAAAAGAAATTAGACATGGGGGGTGTGGAAGCCATCTTCAAATGAGCTAAAGTCAAAAGTCTGCATTCAGCTGTTTTGAGACCTTGACCTTTAGAAGCTACTGCACATTCGGCTTAAATCGCTGACTGTTCGTCAGCGGGCTTGTAAAGTGCCACAAGTAACAACATAAACTTTTGAAGTAGTAGGTTTTATGAAACTGGGATTTCATCAGAATTATTTTTGAAATAAAAAAGTTGGAAATGAATTAAAGGCATTTTTCAATAAAGTAAAATTATTTCATCGCATTAACACAGATGTTGGCCGATTTTATGCAGAAGATTTTCATAAATAATTATTTTTTCTTTATATCGTAAACTATACAGAGGGCTTTTTTATCACTAACTTATTTGTTGATGTTAGCTTTGCGATAATAAGATAACTGCTTTATGCAGGATCTATTTCAAGATAAGGTCTTTGCTTTGAGGTCGTGAGTTCAATACCTTAGAACAAATAAATGAACTGCAATTTGAAGATTATTTCATTACTATATTCGATTGATCACAAATGCATTAAATTTGCCATCAATGCTTAAATGACAGTCATTACTGATTAAATGCCAACTCAAATGTCAACCTCCGATAAGGGTTCAAATTTATGAACCCTTAAATTTCTTGTCGCTAGTTTTAAAAAAGAGTTAATAATTTAACTTAACACAGGATGATTTATAAATGTACATTCTATGAACATCTTTATACTTAATACCATAGATCACTTCGGAATCTATAAAAATGGAAACGGTAAAATTTACTTTGTAAATGCCAGAGGATTTTTTTCATAAAATTCCATTCACTAACTCGACTGCTGGTTATCAATTAAAAAATTTAATTTCTGACAATCAATTATTTCCACTCTTCTAATCACAAATTCATCAAAAAGAAACTAATTTTTTTCAAAAATTAAACGAGCATCGTATGAAACTTAGATTTATTAAAAAGAGACAATCCTATAAACTCGGGAGGAAAATTAATGAAGCACAAAATCAATCAAAAGAATAGTGCACCCTTATAACATTTCATTTTTCTTCCGATTCAATAACAAGCAAATCTATTTTTCATACGTTTAAATTAATCCAAGATTACGTTGTTTGACACCCCAATCTAACGATAACGCCTTTTTAAAAATGACCAAACAAGGAATATTTTAATTGAAACTTTTAAATTAAAACGGACATATTTTACTAAAGTTTTATTCTTTCTTACTATCTAGCCTTTTATCTCGAGATACAATTTATTTATAAATTATACTACTAGAAATGTCAGATTTAACTTCTTTCAGACGATATTTTCGCTAGATGAAGAAATAATTAATTATTCTCTAACGTAACTTGTTAAGTAAAAGACAAAAAATAAAGTTAATAAACTATAAATTTTAATACCTTGTGAAAATTATATATTTACTCGAAAGTTTAGTACTTCAAGAAGATAAAAGTTTTAACATATTATATTTTAAGTTTCTTTATTTTTTTCATCTTTGCTGGCGCTAGCATTAATAAATCCTTAACTGTAACTTTCGGAATAAATGCACCATAAAAGGAACATTTAGGGTAAACACAAGATATCTTCGTCCTTAAGACTTAATGAGTCATTTGGGAGTTTAATCTCATGCAGTTAAGGCCAGCTTTCGTCGCGTTGCTCTGCTTTATAGAGCTCTTAAAGTATCCATAGGTGTAAGACTGATTATTTTTGCTCTTCATTTCCAAACGTGTTCCTCCATTAAAAATATGGACATCAGGGCATTGGAAAAAGCATAAAAATTATACGTCTATAAAGCAAATCAAACATTTGCCTGTTTGCACATGCCTCTCTGACAAAGTAAGTTAACATTTATTTTGCTGTTTGAGATTCTATAAAATTTCGCTTCTAACTGATAACAATGTTTATTTTTATCGTAACATTTCTTTATGACAGTTATAAATGTCTTTAAATAACATAGAAGAATGCATTATTAAAAGTCAAAGTGTTAGAAAAAATATATTTTCTGCAACAATTTCTTTCTGTTTTTCATACAATGATAACTCATTACTCTTCGTTAACAAATTAAAACTCAAAAAAAAAGAACAGAATCAAAAGAATTGCAGGTACTTTTCCGTTATAAGGACATAAGATGACGCCAATGTGAACAAAACGCAAACAAAGTTACCAAGTGAATAACATTAATTTGAGAATTTGAATTTGAAATTTGATGTAATTTTGCATTTTCGGTGATTTTTTCATTGCGCCCGTATAGCGGAAAAGTTTGGATCTTTCAATTTTAAAATTTTCTAAGATTAATTTTGAAATTTGTTAAGACATACTTAATATGATTGATACATATCTCAACACACAGTATTTTCGGTTAATAACCATAATCCCCATGCAACATAAAAATGATTGTAATTTATCAAATCAGTCTATCGATTACACTTACTAGGAATGTGAGAAATAGTTACTTTTACATAATAGATTTCATTACTGCAATGTAATGATAGACAAAAATATGCACTAATTTTCTAAATTTCAAAAATCGCTAAATTTTTTAATAAACTAAATGAAAGCCTAATTTTGCACTTTTAAGAAATAAAAATTTTTGAGTATTTGTAAAAATTTTAATACTTGACGCTTTAACCTCATTTTTTTAAGTCCTTTTATGTCCACAATTTTATAATTTTGGAATATCAGATTAAGGATATGATGGAATTAAGGATTAAATTAAGGAAATCAAAAATTAAGGAATTCTAAAAGGGAATTAAAAAAAGAATGAATACTGTAAGAAATTCAGAATATTAGGGTTTCGATCATATATTTTGCAGTTTTCAAATATAGTGTTTCCTATTATCAATCATTTATGTCAAAATATTGAAAGCACGATAGTTCACTTTTGAAATCATTAATGGAAAAAGCATATTTTTAATTTTCAAGTTATCTACTTCTTCAATTGATAATTTAAGTCATGATGCATTAAAAAACTTCAACTTGAATTCGATTAAGTATGTCACTATGCTTAAAAAAATTAATCACTTATCCTATTTCAGCAATTAACCAGAATTGTTTTTTTTATCAAAATCTATGCCTTTCACAAACATTTAGAAAGATCTTAAAAATGAGAATATATTAAGATTTGATATGTGTTTAAATTTAACTGCTGAAAATTGTACATTTGTTTATACTTTAATAAATATTTTAATATAAATAAAGATCTAAAACGGGATGGAATATCTATTAAAATTGGAAATAGTTTGCTATTTAGATCCTGAGAAGCCTCAATCTCTTCTAGTTTCTGCCACATTAGCAACAAAATGGTTGACCCTCGATAGATTGTTTAAAATGCGTTAGATAAATATACATACTGGATCTATAATTTTAAGTAAGTTTCTGACCTCAAATCCTCACTTGTTTACAAATCCGAAGCTTACCATCAATTCGCCTCAGATTTCAGCCTCATTTTTAAAATATAGAGAATATTTGTTTCATGTCTCACAACAAAACCAAATTTCTTCGAATATACTCTTTATGAATTAATTAAACAAATATTGATAGAAAAAGATAATATCAGTAACAAAAATGTCATGCTATGTTTTTGCGATATTAAAATCAATATAATTGAAATCTTAATCCAGAATGTATATTTACTCGAAGAAACTGTGCATCAGTAGAACAAAGCCTCTATCACAATAAAGTTCTCATCTCCAAAGTCTGGAAAATGAACCATCTGCTTCCAACAATTTTTCGTCTCCTCGGCACGTCCCAGGCATTAAGTGGGGAGGAGTTGGCGACCTTATCACTTCGCCAAGAAACTTCCCTCGTCAAATTGCTTGTCATCTTTTATCGGCCCGAAGCAACTTTAGTCGATTTTCTTCATCATAGTTGGACGAACAAAAACCATAACACGGCGAGGAGCTGTCAACAGATTTAGAACATCGGCCTTTATCACCACAGCAAATGACAGATACTTTTAATACTGATACAGCCGACTAGGTTAACTTTTTCTGAAGCAAATAGAAATTTATTTTCTTTTACTTCTGGTTTTGTAATTTATAAAAGAATTCGTTGAAAATACTTTTTTATCCTTGCTATAAGACCAGGGATAAATTATATTCATTTAGACATATTATTATTTTTGCATCCTTTTTGATAATACTACCACAGTTTAACAATTTTCTAGCAGTGATCAAATCAAAGATCTTTTGGATTAATGAAAACCTCAGATTGGCACCTTTTAATTAAAAAAAAAAGGTTTTAATTGCAAACTTACTACACAAACACTCCGGAAGGCACATTGAAATGTCTAAATGACTAAACCGCCGCAACAGCATCGCAGATGGAAACTGTTGTTAAGTCCTATGAGCTATCACCGGCTATGATACAACCCTTCCTTAAGGAAGTACTTTCCAATGGAAAAAACCAGATCTCCATCTTCTCGTGTACCCACAAGGGTGGCGAGAATCAATCCCCATGCTGAAATCTTATCATCCTCAATTATGAGCTTCCTTCCCCACCATAGGACAAGATGCATATTAGTAGAGAATTCTATTTTGTGACCAAAAAATATATATTTATTAAGCAAAAGACATTTATATTATAAATATATATGTGTTTAGACATATATAGACATTAAATATTAGACATTATATATTATAAATTTAAACTGCAATCTACTGCTTATATCATTTCAGGAGCGTTCCAATCGGCATATTGTCGTTTCTTCTGCAATTCTCCCCAGGCCATCTCGAAGTTCTGAAATTGCTCGGATATTGAAAAATCTGGGCTACAAAGAGAATCGTTACTCGACTGAGGTTATACAGAAATGGTGAGACGACTGTTAAGTAAAATATCGGATTATAGACTGACTCTTGCCTGGCTGAGATTAAATGGAGATAAAAAGCAGACTCGAGCAAAATACCAGATAATATAGAAACCAATGTCCGACCTGAGAACAGAGATAGAAACAGAAAACAGACGACTGGAGGTATACCAGATTATAGAGGGACTTGATCGACTATGGGCAGATGGAAATTACATAGAGACCAAGCATATTAGAGAAATAAATAACTATTCAAACAATATTTTTCCAACGTGTTTAATGATATAATAGTCAATTATTAGTGTAACAAATAATATCATTCATTATTGTAACAGATAATATCTGTTTTAATCAAAGCGGGGAAAAACAACAATCTCGATAGTGGAGTTTTTAAAATTAATATTGGAGAAATTCACTTAGCCAGATGTCATATTATTGGCTCTGAAGTCTGGCTCATGGGAATTTATCTTTCTGAAAAGGGTTTGTGAATAGGCCGATGACAGCTATTTTGAGCTGCCCATAAAATTCATTTAGTTAATGCAACTCCATCTTTAAATCTTCTGTTCAAATATTGTATTCCAGTCTTTCAAATCTTCTATCTTGTAATCCAATTCACTCATCTGCATTACGATTAATTTAATTTTTTCTTCTATTATTTAATCATTTGCATTGACTTTGTTATTATGGATAAATAAATATTATTTATTTATAAGTTTAGAAAGTCAAAACTATTGACCAGTTTTTGCATTCAAAATCGATGTTCCCTAACTTGTAATAACATTAATTCATATTGAAATTTTTATACTGTATTTATTTAAATATATTTTTCATTACTTTTTTATTTAACTGAAATTATGCATTAAAATATTATTTTTTACCTCTGTAAAAGTATAATGAATTTATTATATCTTATTGTAGTTAACCTAAACTGAACTGAACTCAGAGGCATGACAGCCCATTATTTTAATTTAGTTCATCTAAACTGAACTAAACTCAGTGACACCATAACCTATCTGGGCCAAGGCCTTCAGTTCTCATGTTTGCTTCCTTGGCGGAAGAGGACCTGAGGTGCAAGGCACATGTCTGATTTGGTGGTCTGCTTAATGCGAAACTCCCAATGTTTAGTTCTCGAGCATGCTTGGTCCTCAGTTTATCAACCCACTGAAAAGAGTAAAGGTTGCGTCAACCTTGACCAGCAGAGGATCGAACTTCGACCCTGTAAACTCGAAACGTTGCCATTACACAATCGGGCAGCATTTAAGTTATTCTATTTCATCACAAAGAAATTTTCCCCGGAATAATTTGTTACTGCTCAGTCATCATTACACTAATAATTTAAATACCATTCCACTTTCTCTGACAATTACTTTCCTCAGATAAGCACTTATTTTTATAAATTATCGATTGAATTCAAAATCCAAAACATTATACAGTAATACAAAAGGAATATGTAAAATATTTAAAATGAATTATTTCATTTTAATAATAACTTGCATTCATTACTGAAAAAAATATGGTAGGAAAAATATCTATCAATAGATACAAAAAATATTACTAAACATATGAAGATTATGAAAAAAATTCAAAAACAATGATGAAGAAAACCATAATATCATAATATTACAACTTATATATTTAAAACTCCGATAAATTATTTCAACGAAAATGAGAGGCTTTTTTATATATAATATCAAAATTTAAACGATTGAAAACAAAACTTCAAAATCTATTCACAAAACTAAAACACGTCTTGGTAGTTAGCTTAACATTAGTAACATAAATATTTTCTACTTAATATATTTCTGCCATAGTAACCAATCGTGTTTATGAATTCCTTAAACGATAAAATATCTAGTTATGCAAAGAAAAAGCAATACTTCTGAGCTTCGTCTACGAGAAAGCAAAAAATATATTTTTCAGATTAAAGGAGTTCGAAAAAGTGGAGATTCAACAAAATGTCGGGCTCTAATTTTTTGACCAATGTAACACTTTTTTTTGCATATCACTTATGTAAGGACATAAAAAAGAAAAATAGCTAAGGTTTTAAAACAATAATTAATATTGCTATATCGAATTTTTACAATACATTCATAATTTATAAAAATAGTTTTAATGAATAGCAATAAAAAAATTATTCATTCTTGTAATTAATGTTTAGTAGAGAATATTCTTAATTAAGGTGTGTGACTACGTTCGGGGTGAATTTTTTTTCAGAAACGATCGAAAATATCTATAATATTTTTTATTACTTGTATTAAAGAGAATTGAAAAAAAACATCTATTGAACCAAAATATACCAATTGAAGTTTAGTTTAGTTATATTAACTCCCCGTTTTTAAAGCAACACTAGGGCTATTTTGGAACGGATTTCACAATTTTGAAACACGATCAGATGACGAGAAAAACATCTGAGCTGACACCTTTTTCTCCACACCCATCCAACGGGAGAGGATGATGGATTGGCCCTGATGGATTTAACGTGTACCAAACCGGCTTACACGAAAGTTCTTCAGTGGAATCTGACCTAGCCTAAAATCATCCATTCTGAAGTGAATAACTTACCAACAGAACACCGCTGCTTTTATTATAAGATATTTTTAAAAAATTTGGTAATATTTTAACTAAAGAGAAGTATAATGCAAAACATTTTCTACTTTAGAAGCTTATCAAATAATTTGCTTAAAATTCTGCATATAATTTAAGAAATATATAATCTAATTCCTGAACTATAAAATAAGCTGTACTTACATCCATTCTTTAAATATTTGGGATCAAATAACAAATAAATAATTTCAAATTTTTCACATTGTGAAGCCTGAAAACAACTAAAATTCTTCGAATAAATTGATTATTTATCCTCTAATTCAGAAACTACAGAACGTATTGAAAAATTGTTATGCCAAATTTTAATAAATAAATATGCGTTAGAATTTAATTTATGCGGTGTTTTCGTAAGAAAATTCAATCAAAGATTAGAATTTGAAAAAATAGCAACTATCTAGAAATCTAAAGACGTAAAACAGTATTAAAATGTATGTAAACTCAAATATAAAAATCAGTGTAATTCCCAAAAAATAGATTTTGAAAGAAACAAAATTATAATTGTTTTTTAACAAACCTGCTCAAAAATTAATAATATCAAATTTTTAAAAAACCTTCCTTTCGATTTTTTTAAAAAGGACTTTTTAACTTTGTCAACTACCTTACAGAAATATGCATAAAAAAAATTTTAATCTGCTATCGCATATTTCTCGTTATCATGTGAAATTCTTTATCATGTGAATATATTGTTGTGATTGGGTCAACTTTTTAAAAAAATGACTCTTTTTCTTCTTTCGAGATTGACTAGATCTCCAAAAACTTTTTTTGCCAGCCAAGAAAAATTTGAAAATAAAAATTGTCATTTATGCTTTATTCATTGCCTACGGGATATCAAGCTTCAAAACAACATCATGTTGTCGCATGATAATAATAAAACAAATAAGAAGCAAATGAAGGTCAGAAATTTATATTACAAAAAAATAAACGTATATTAAAAAAATAAACGTAATTAGGATAAGAATACTGATAAATATATGTCAGATTTTAATAACGATGAATACTATTCTTCACATTGAACACACATTGGTTGCTACTTTATATATGACAATGACTAGATTTAACTTTCTTTGAATATCTCCTCTATTTCCAGTTCATAAAATTTCAAGATTTCATACCGCAATGTATAGTTGGTCCCTATAAACAGCAATGAAAATCTGTAAGAGAGCACGAGTAACATGGATCATATCTCAGAGGAAATGGCTGCCATCAAAAGGTCAGCCCACCCGATAAAAGCAGCAATAAAATCTCCCCCAAAATTGTACTTTGGAGAATTTGTGACCAAATTACATTTTGACGAGAACCCAAATGAACTGAGTGGTTTCCTCCACGTATTTCGTTGATCGTCATTTACGCGGCAGGATTTTGTTTTCTCTCTCTCTTGTGTTATTTCATTTCTGTCTGAATGCTATAAAGACGACTTTAGGGTTTTGTCAATCAAAGTAAATATGAAATATTTTGACAGCATCGCAAAGCAAGTCTATTTTCAAAAGAATGGAGAGCGCTTAAGAATAAAAAAAGTTTTCATGCATATATTGTTTTATATGTAGGTCGAAAATCACGACTTATTTAAAATCTCTAAAAATAACAAAGTAGCGATAAATTAGAACAGTAAAAATATTCGAGAGTTATTTTGTATTGTTTTAATTTATTATTCAGAAATTTTGCAGAAACTATACATAACTTGAATAAACAAACAATTATGATTTGAGGTAATTAATGGATAATTATAAAATTGAATTAGTCATTTATTGATAGATAGTATTTTGTATTGTTCTAATTTATAATTCAGAATTTTTGAAAAAATATACGTAACTTGAATAAGCAAATAATTATATTTTGAGATAATGGATAATCTTAAAATTGAATTAGTCATTTGTTATTAGATCACTTTTTTGAATGACTAACTATTCTAGATTATATAAAAATAATCCATTGACAGAATCTGAAGAACCTATTTGATGTTTTAAAATTTCTTTGCATGAGTCCTAATTTGTGATAATAATTTGGATTTTGTTAAATACAAAATGTTACAACTTTAAGTTATTTTTAAAAATTACGATCATTATACAAAATTCTTGTGAGAAAAATAATAAAAAAATCGAGTTTAAGTCATTATTTTTATTAAATTGATCGTCCAAATCACCTGCATATTTTTTTTTCAAAATTGTTTTCGATTTTATATATACTTATTTAAAATTCGCTATTACAAATACAGCAAAATCATAAAATCATTTTTATCATAATGTTTAGTAGCTGACTTTCTACATTTTATATAGCAAAATGCATTATGCCATAGATGATACTTATGGTGAAAAGGATCGAAAAAGAAAACGCTTAAGGCATACCACGACATACACCTTTCAAAATTAACGAGGAGATATTTATTTGATAGATCGCGCTTTACACGGAAAGGTTTATTAATATTTTAATTACATATTACTTTATAATCAAGGGCTATATATTTGCTTAAAGACCTTACTTTAAGATACAAAAATTAGATTTATAGTCATACCAGTTTGAATTGGGATTACTGTATTTCAATGAATTTTTAACCATTTTATTTGACTACGTTTTTTATTTTTTAGATATATACTCGAAATTATTGTACTTGATTTATACTAGAAGTTTTTTTTTCTGATCACACCATTTGTATGCAATTAAAATTTAATTTACTTAATTGATTTACTGATAATAGTTTAATAATTTCTGGAAATATTAAAATAGAATATCGTCAAAAAACGAACTAAGAGAAAATTTCAAAACCCTAATATATCAGGTATGTGCAAATTAATCACAAAATCTCATCATTAATTCATAAACTAAATCAAAATAAATGAGTGTGAAAACAGTGTGCCACATTCCTCAAGTTAAAGACCACTAAATATAAGGGTATTAAATAAGCGTTTATATAACTCTGTATAAAATTTGGCTTTCTATCTCATCCTATATATTAGTTGGTAAGTTGCACAGGAAGACTTTATTATTTTTTTTTTCGAGAAGGCTGTTCTTTAATCAAGTAATTTCCCCTAAATTGACCAGAGTCTTATATTGAACTTCTAAACTTTTATGCAAATTTTAATGTTCCATATTTCCATACCCATACCTTCATAATATTACCACAATCTTAGAAAAATCCAAAACCATATAGTTTAATTGTTAAGAAGACATCTCGTATCATAAAAGCTTTTTTTCTGCCACTCAGAATAAATTTATATCTTTGAAAAAGAGCTGCAGTGGCCTATTGTTAATTCGTGGATTAACAATTAAAGTGCTATCTGATTGCTATTAATCTCTTTATTATTTGACGAAAATACTGAACGTATTTCACATATTCATCCTCTTAGTATTAAACGGACACAATAAAGGATGCTATGGCCATTAAGATTAATTTGCATGATCGGTTTATGAAACAATATAATTACACATTCTGTTTTTGAAACTATTAGTTATCTCATAACAAAGAAACAAATTTTTATTTCAGCTCATTATTATTAGTACCTGGCATCATTATTAGGATCTACATAATAGATAGGCCAAACCAAGTTTTAAGTATTTCAGTATTGTTTTCCTTCTTGACTTCTTAAAATATCTATATCTGTTTCATTTTGTGTTACTTTGTTCATCGTCATTGTAACTACTTCAAAAACTGCTTTTTATATCGACCCCCAACCTCAAGTCTCTTAATGATTATGGCAGGTAATAATCATTTTTTAAGATTGCCACGTTATTTTTTTAAGCAAAGAACATTGGAATACATTAAAGAAATATTCCTCGTATCAGTTTCAAAGCTTATTGCCTTGAAACTGCGTATCACCAGCCATTCTACCATCTCTACCTCAACCATTCTGAAAGTCTTTAGATCAACTATTCATCCATTCTCTGCCACCAAACCCTCTTGTAGCCGGTGCTACCAACAATTTGTCTGCCTTTGATACCAGTAATTCTGATAATTTCTATTGCAAAGTATTCTGACAGCCTGTGACTCCAACCATTCTACAAATCTTTGGTACTAGCTATTTTGTCAGTCTCTATCATCAATCATTACATTAGTTTGCATCCAGTCATTGTGCTGAGTTGAATTTGGATCTTCTGTTGGAGATGTCTCGGTTTCAAAGGTACATATTCTGTTGGTTGAATAGGAACTACAGCTTCCCCCTATTCCCTTTGCAGCATAATTTAGTTGATACAATGTTTTCATATAAACTGTTACTAATAGTAAACAAATGTTTCAGTTGCTGTCCAATGTGGCTTTTAATCTGGAGTCAGATTACATGCCATACTTTCAGCCACGTAAAATACATAAAGATCATGTTTATTTAAGAGAGATAATTTGCTAAAGAACTCCACATGTCTTAACTTAAAATAAAAACACTTAATTTTTATTCTACAAATTATCTTCCAATAACAATATGCATTTTGAAGACAACGTAGATATAGCAATCTAATTAAATGTTTATTTCTTTCAAATTCTTTCATAATTTCAAATTTAACAATTTTTATGTATTTACAGAACCGTTGTAGAGATGCTTTTTTAAGGAATAAGTAGAGTTTTTACATATATATCCCCCCTTTATTCAGAAAAAAATATCGTACCATCATCACGTCATACATAACATCCTTTTTTGCCGCTGGATTTATGATCCGATTTTACGAGCTTTCGTTTTCAAGAATCAAATGAACTTCTCTCCTAATCCGAACTTTTATCTCCTTCGAACACTTGATGATGCAATGCATAAAACCTTGTAATATTCTTTGTTGAACAGTGTTTGGAGTTGTTATGGAGATAGAGATGATGCTCAGACATGCATCCGATTACAGTGAGCATTTCACTTTTTTCTGTACCGTAATTGATTTCTGTTTCCTTTGAATAATAAATGTTATTCTTTGAAATGATTTGTACCTAAAAAATGGCATATACTAGAAAAAAATGATCAAACGTCGCATATTTTAGCCGAATTTAAAAACTATTACAAAAACACTGGCAAAATGAAATAAAATAGGAACAATTGTTTAGAAAAAGTGATTAATATAATCTTTTTATCTGTTATGGGTCATATTTTTACAGCTACCATTAATTATATTTTTAAACACGTATAACAAAACTGAATTATTTTTCAGATGTTAATTTGACTGTTCATTATAGTTTAAAAACAAGAATTAGACTCAGTATGATCTAAATACTTAACATTATATCCCATCTATAAAGCCTATATGGATGGTACCTTATTTGCAAATAGTGACTGAAACTGACTTTACTTCACTTAAAAATAGAGCTTTAATTAAAAATAAAGATTTATTATTGATGAGTGTGTGTGTGTGATGGTCTCTACTTCTGTAGAACATTTTATTAACTGCAGGCCAATTTGGCATACACAAGGTAATCACGAAATAGCAGGAGGTGTGTGGAGCCCTGTAATGTAGTATGTACTAAGCAGAGTTCCGAACACCTTCTGGTCAAAATATAACAAAATTTGATCTCCATACACATCAAAGTAAGCGGTTTTGATTTATTAAGAAAAAAAATTAGTACCAAAAATGCCGATAGGAGAAAACCTGGCTCTGAAGGCGAATAATATGCGGAAAAAGAATACATAACTTCCAAGGAAAACATCAAAAAGCAACACACCAAATGCTAATAAAAAGAACTTATTATAGCAGTACACTAATTTGGCTCAAGATAACCACCAACTTGATGTTTCAATAATTGTATGCGGTACACGAGTTTTCGGAGGTGGCTCACAGCATATACGCAAAAGCCTGATATATAATATTATTTAATCTTTTAAAGTAGGAATGTCAGGAATATGTCCTTGATGCAAACGCTATTCAAGTGAACCAGAACCACCTCGCAACCAGTATCTCATTTTATACGAATAAAATTACAGGATCTTAAGAAAAATCTTCTTATCCATAACGGTGATTGCAACTTCTTCAATTTGTTTCTGCTTGATAACATTATGTCCTCGGCCTAGTTGCGCGCCAAACTTCCTGATGTTTCAAATCTTTCAACTATTCTTCGTTAGTAAGTTATGATTTATTCGCCCTCCACGTAACTGTTTTAACAGCCGGTATTCATGAAGAACATCACTGGCATTTTCATCTCACTGACAAAACAGCTTAACTAATAAGGCACGTTCACATAGTGACAAAACAACAGGTGGACGAATTCTTGCAGAATTGTATAAATTTCCTCAACCCTTCTTTTTATCTTTTATGTCATGTCACATATAAACAAATTAGATAATAAAGTTTTCGATCGCAGCGTCAGGACTTCCTCTATTGGCGTTTTCTGGTACTTTTTGATGAATTGAAACCACATATTTTAATGTTCATGGAGGCTAAATTTTATATTTCATCTAATGCATAGCACGCTACAAGGCTCCGAACACCCCCTGTTATTTTTTGATCACCTGAAATCTAATCTAGATAGAGAGAGCGTGCACCCAGTCATTTTAATCAGAATTTTAACTTATAAAAAGGATTAAAGATTTTGGCTCGCTCCACGATATTCTCCGGGAATAAACATAATTTTACACTATTTTAAAACTTTAAAAAAGGAAATTTTATCATTTCATGATATCACTTTTTTTTTCAATTTTTTCAGAAATTCAGTAATTTTTTTAAATGTTGTTTTGAATAATTTTTAATAATACATCTTAGGAATGCAGTACAAGCTTTTTTTATTTCATCAACTACTTAATCATAGGAATTTCTTCAATTTCTACATAAGGCAGAAAGGATTTTTGCATAATGTAGAAAGTTTCTATTAATTATTAAGTCACTTTACGTAAGGAATCAGGAAATAAAACATCATCAAAAGAGAACAATGTACAATTTAAAATAGATCACCCAGATAATTACATTTTCAGCCAGACAAATGAGTAATTAGCTTATACTCGACTCTTTTGTAATTAAATATTTCATTATTAACCTTGTTAACAGGTTAATGTCATAAGTTTCGAATTTATTAGAAAGATTCATATACATAATAAGGGAAACAAGTTTAATGCTGTTAAAATAATACTATCTTAGTGATAAATGCATTTTGATTACTCAATGTAAAAGGAACATTTTGGAAGAATCATGATTATCAAGCAATCTCTTTTAGACATTTAATTAGTAGTAAACACAATTAATAATCGCTGAAATTTATGTAAAAATAGTAGTTTATGGCATAGCAATTATGAATATAAAATATTCAAGTTGATACTGACATTCATTATGAAAGGTGTTAATTCAAAACAGAATAAATGATTTCAACTTTATGGTAACACCATGAACTTTTTTTTAACATTTTCCGTTTTTCTTTACGATTTTTCCGACAATTTTTACGACAGTTCAGCGACCATTATTATACCTTCAAAAATATCTTCTTATAAATTATATTTTTTATAAAAATATCAGATTTATTACGCAATGGAGCAATATTACAACTTTGTAATAATATTAATTTTCTTATTTTAAATAGTTAAATCGAATTAGTTCACTTTAGTTGAATCAAATTTGCATTTTGAATCAACATAAGGGCGATTATGAGGCAGAATTCTTTTAATGAGCTTAAAGTTTGATCAGACATAAAAAAAGGATTTCTAAACGGGTGTTTACTATGTCCGAATTCAACGCCTACTCAGCAGAAAATCGAAATAAGATTGCACAAAAGCCAGGCGTACAATCAAAAAAAAATTCAATGTAATCAGATTTCAAACTTAAAAATCTGAAGTCTTACCATCTTACCCCTACGATTTCTTTTAAATTCAAAATCCAATTTCTTGTAAATAATATTTTAATCTACAAATCTAAAAAGAGAAAGAAAATATGAAAATTAGCTACCATTAGTAACAAGCGCTATTAAGAATATTGATTTACACGGCTGTTAAATAATTAATATATATTACTTTTATTGAAAATTTCAACGTTAAATTAATGAGCCTGAAAAATTTGAATTTTCAAGGACAAAGCAGATGCAAATTGAAAAGTAAAACAACGTAATGAATGTGGAAAAGTGATAGTGATCATAGTTTATATCCAAAGGCATTTTTTAATCTTAATTTTAACATTGGAAAAAGCACAAAATTCAAAGCTTTAATGAACCAATGAAATAAATTAGTTTCAATTTCCTCACAACCATAGAAATATTCTTAAAAATTATATATTAAATTAAAATATCTATTAAATTTCAAGGAAAAATTAAATAAATTAAATTATTATGTTAATTGCTAATTAAATTGTTATATTAAATAACAATTTAATTAACTCATTAATTTAAAACTCTAAAAACTCTCTAATAATTGTAATTAATTTACTAACTTAATTAACACTAATTAATTTAAAACTCAAAAAACTCTAACAATTCAAAATTCTAAAAACTAATTTTAGAATTTTTAGATAATGTACAAATTATTTTTTAATGAAATTACTTTGGGTTGATCGGTTGATTTCTTCTTTGAGTTGAACTTTGCTTGCACAAGAGCCAAGCAAGGTTATTCAACGCTAGATAAACATTTATTAAATTATTCTATAAATAAAGAAAAAAAATGCTTTGGAAAGTTTACCAAAACCCGTTTTTACTTTTTAATTAGGTCTGAAGATAGATATTTAATAGATACTATCTTTTTGCTGAATTTCAAAAATTTCAAGATAGTACAAAAGAATAGTACATTTGTATAAAAAATATATAAACAAACATGGAACTTTAAATATATAAATATATCTCTATTTTGAATTCCATAACATTTTATTTAATTTTAATATGCTGAATTTCTAATTTTTTATAATTTTAAGCAACTTTTTTCTCCGATAAAATTTTTATGAGCAAATAACTTAGAGCTAATTTATTTAATTGAACATTTATTAAAGGAATACTTGTTTAATTAAAAACCATACGGATAAGCAATTTCTTTTCATCCATATGATTTGCCAATACCTAACGAAATAAAATACGTAATAAATCCCCCACAATCCTGTGTAAATCCAAATGTTTTTGTAATGTTTCTTTGAACGCACTGTGGTCTTTCTCGCCAGAAAATCCACCAAAGAACGTTAGAGACAAAAGCAGTCAGCGGCAAATTTATCCTATGATTAGTCAGACAGAGAACGAAAATTTAACGTGACTTGCAGATTGAGTATACATTTGCCAGCCATTGTAACAGCCAAGGTGACGAATCCAGACTTTATCGGTGATTTGAAATCAGAGACACAGCTTCCGAAATCATGAAAGAGCAATTCCATTATCAGTGCCAGAAACTTGCTGAATTTATTAGCCAGAGAAATACATCAATCTTTGTTACAACAAAAATGACTTACTGTAATTAAAATTGGGGAAAGAACGACATTACATTAAATATAATCTACTATAGTGATGCATTTTATTGGTGCTATAAATTTCTATACATTTTCATAGGTACAAAATTTGCTTTAAGTTAGAATGAAGTGAATAAGTTTTACTCCATTTCCCAAATGATATATTTTTACACCATGAAAGATTGATTAAAAAATATGGAGAGAAGAGGAAATAAAGGTGGTTATAATTGAACTTCCAATTTGAAATGGCCATAAAAGGGAAACTACTGAACCAAATATTATCAAACTTGGTAATAGTTTAAAGAAGGTCATAGAACTTTCTTTCCCTCCAAAAAATGTTCAACAACTCACCACAGATGAGAGAGAATGGCGTTGTATATAATACTGTTACGCAAAAAAGGACGGGAAAATATGTTTAATCGTTTCTGAAAAGTGTTACAAAGAATGTTCAATGAGGTGACCACCATTTTCTGTATGCAAGCTATATCTCATCACTGCATCCTCAGCAGTAACTCTTAGAATATCAAGGGGAATGTTACGCGCATGTCAATGCATCTCATCTTTCAATTACGCTAAATTGTTTAGATTATCATTCTAATCCTTTTAAATAGTGCTTTTGAAATATAAATATAATTTATAACACGCTTTAAAAATTATTAAACACATTCAAACTTATGTCATCATATCCTATTTTGCTTAACAATATTGCATACAGCTCCATTTCTCCCGTGATTCGGAGTTGTTTAATTTATTTTAGAGGAAAAGAAATTTCCATGATTTCCTTAAAACTATTACCAAGTTTGATAACATTTGGTCCAGTAGTTTTCTTTTTATGACCATTTCAAATTGGAACTTTAATTATAACTACCCTGTAAGTTTTTATAATCTTATACAATTAAAATATTTCGTGAATCTGTTTAAATGCTTTTATATTGCCTTAAATCCAGATTTCCATTATCATTTCCAGAAAACTACTAAACTTAAAAACTAAAAAATACATTTATCTGCTAAATACAGATTAAGTAATTAGAAAGAATGGTGTTAACAATAAATGAAACGTATTATTGTGAAATTGTTATTAACATTTATTGCTGGAAATTATCGTTTGGAAAATTAGTTGCAATAAAAATAGCAAGTTTCATTCTATTTCTACAAAGTCAGGCTTATTGCCCCATCAATTATTAATGATGGAAAACAACCGGAAAAGGAAACGAGTTTTCTCACAGCAGGTGTCCTGTCTTTTGTTCAATTACATCATTACATGAATATGTTTCATAGCATTTAAATTGTTTTAGAAAAATACTAAAATATTTCAGCAATCTACAGCTGCTTTGTGTAAGTTGGAACATTGTTACTGGGTACTATAAGGTTTCGTTCCTTGCTAGAGAATTGCATTTCCCTCTCTCTCTCTCTCTTTGAATGACAAATTGGCAAGTTGGAGTTAGTATGATAACATAATTGGACAAATTTTACATTTCCCTGACTAGTTAATAAAGCTTCTGTTAAAGGACCGCGATAGCTCGTGGCGCATTTACTAATTTTTTTATATCGCTATTGTATGATTCATTTTTTCTATATTCTCTTATATAAAATGCACAGAGAAAGTATTATAATTAATAAAAAATTCGAGCTTGAAATTTTGAGAAATCTGGACTTTGCAGACACCATGTTTCTAAGATTTATAGATTTAATATGTTAAAATAATTGGGCTAATTTTGCTTTAACTTAATTATATTATTATATTGAATAAATATGATAGTTTGATACCTAATTACTAATTTCTTATTTTATTGCCTGATTAGTTTTTTTTACGCTTTTATATGAAATACACCGGGAAAGTATTTGAATCTTTAAAAAAATGGATTTTGACAAATCTGAGATTGACAGATACTTTGTGTCCAAAGAAATATATTTCTGAAATTATATCTATGCATCTCTGAATACGATATTTTAATAATGCAATGTGCTAAATAGATGAAATTTATTATATAGACTTATCACCTTTAAATTCGCTTTTAGAGGAAAATTTTTCTAAATATTCTGTATTTACTTACAAATTAAATATATAACTTAAATTGCAGTATATTTTTGATTGAAGAAATGCAATGTAAAGAATTTATAGTTATTAGTGTAATTTACATCATTATGTATGTGAGGGGGTATTTTTCCTGCAATGTTCAAATGTGGAAATCGAACAACTTACCTTTTTTCTTTTGAATTAAATTTCTGCAAGACTGAAGCGCAATTATTAAAAAAACAATAAATTATATAATAATAAACATTTCATAGAGTAACCATCTTCATAGAATAGCAAGCATTATTGTAGCTAAAGATTATTAGGGAAATTTTTTATTTTTGTTTTAGTGAATCATGATTTTCTCTTAAACATACTTCTTATTTTTATGAAATTGCATGCAAACAACTTAATTTAAGTTTCATATTGTTTTCGTCACCTGCTTGCAGTAAAATGGGTAAGCGGCAAAATCATTTCTTTGTCATCATTTTCCCAACAAAACCGAACTTTAACTGGTTTAGAGTGTGTCATAAATTTGTGCAAAGTACAAAAGTTCATAAAAAATGTACTTCTAGGCAAAAATTTTGAATATGCACAAATATAATTAGAAAGACATTGGATCTTTTTGAGGCATTAATAATTGCTTGCAAAATAATAATAAAAAATTTCTGCCAAATAATCAATTAATTATATATCGTACTGAGGTGTTTTATGGGAATCATGCCAGCAACAATACAACTGGCTGAAAATGGATCTGCCTGGCTACTTTTGATCATATCATTCATATAATCACATATATCAGTCTCTTGTATAAGGAGCTAGAAACCTATTATAAATGTTTAAATTGATGGAAAATTCTTCATAAAGTCTAAGACATGACAAGACTGCATTGTATCGAAATTGTTTTTAGTTGACGGTAATTACTGACATTACCGTGCGAAATTTTATTCAAATGTGCTATTTAGGCAACGTTTAATACTTAACTGAATCGATTGAGTATTGTTATATCTGTAAGATAGAAAGAAAAATTATGTGTGGTTATGAAATATAAAGAAAAAAATGGTCCAGAAAACTAAAGCTAATGCTAACAAATGCTGTAGTAATTGCCATTTGTTATATTTTAATTGGTTTAACAACTTTCTGTTGCTTCTTAAGATCTTTCGATGATGAATACTCTTTCTTACCAAAGAGATACCACCTGTAAAACATGTGAATTGCTGTCAGGAAACAGTTGGAAACATCTTATGTTCTCTGCGATCATAGAAAATGAGAAAGAAATTGCTAAGACTATGGCCACATCAATTAACCGTTTCATCATGTCACTTTTCCTGAGCGTTTACACATGGAAAAATTCATCTCAAAGCAGTTTAATGTATTTACTGTCTTTGAATCAAAAATATTTTGTCAGGAAAATAGAATCAATTTCATCGGGATTAAGAAGAACTTTTTTTTGTTGTTTAATGCTAGTAAGAAGCTGCTAGATTCATCTCTATCATCTTGAAATAAAGAAGCCATCAGAAAAATGAATTCGAAGAAGAAATTGATCGCTCCAAAAAGCAGAAACTGTTCTTTCGGCTTGATAGGATATGGTCATCGTACATTGAGACATTTTTGATAGACTATTTCTATACTTTGATAGATAAAAAGTGAGTACAGAGTAGTATTAACTTTCTTGCAGTGCAGATAATAAGGAACAAAAATATGGAAATGTGGAAAAAATTACTTGGAAGTGAAAAAGAAAATTTGTTTTTCGATACCAAATCAAACTTCTGCAGTTGTTAGAGCAAGACTGCACGATTTCCATCAAACAATTCCGCACCTTGTCCATTCTACTTATTTTTCCAATTCGACTCTTTCAGATTGTTTTTTGGTTCAAAACATGAAAACATTAGTTAGAAAAAAAAGATACTTTTAGTGAACTATGAATGTTTACCAGAATAGTCTCTAGCTTTGAAGAATTGGATAAATTGTAGTGCATTGTGAAAATTTTAAAAAAAAAATTGAATATCCTTGCATTAAATAATAATCCTATGAAAAGAGAAAATTGTAAAATAAATAAAATTTGTTCAGAAAAAAAGGTTTTTCGTTTCTTTTGCATGAACTTATTGAATAATGCTAGTATAGCACAAATTTGACAATGTAATTTTTAATCAGAATTTTAAAATAAAACAAAACTTAGGCGAGAATTTAAACAATGTAAAATCTCCAAAAGATAAAAAGAAATTAACGAAAGTTGAAATCTCAGCAAGAGAGCAATTACACCAAAATTGTACGAATAATTAATATTATATTCAGTGTAGTCACTCATCAATGTTTTCAAATGAAATCTGAAAACAAATGGCTGCTCAGCTCTCCCAATATGTGTTATTTTCAAAGAATTCCTTTCTTCACGGTTCAAATGAAATCTCCAGCATTAATTTCCTGCAAAGAATTCCAGGCAGATAGCCTTTGATCCACGGGGTTATTAAGACTTGACATCTCTGCCGGGGAACTCTTCGGGCAGAATTCCTCTTTCTCTTTCTGCTGCCGGAATGTTCTCTAATTATCAAGATCAGTAACTCGGACTAATGAGCAAAATGCCTCCGAATCTCTCATCCTCCGAATGAAAAGCGAAGAAATTTATAGATTCCTCCCACTAAATGCGATGCCATCATCGGAAGCATTGAATATTTGATATGCTGTCGATGAATCAACTTTGGAAGGAGGCTGGAATTACTTAAGGTATTTTGGAAATGAATGGTAATAGCGTGGTAAGAACGTTTAATATGCTTTATTAAAGTTTAAAGCTATTCATTTAATCATCAGAGATTTTAAGATGAGTAAAGACAAGAATCATACTTAAGATTTGGTACAATCGATACACTTATTGCTAAACCCATTAAATTTTCTGGCTTTTCCATGTTTCTGAAATTCCTTTTTCGGGTTGAAAATTCTTAGTTAAGTAATCTTTGTTAAAATTTAAACAAAGAATTTTATAGGGGTACTAGATCAAATAACACGAAATTTAAACGAAAAGAATTTCAAATATAGTTATTAAACGGGAAAAGAGTTTAAGGGGAAAACACCAGAAGGTAAAAATATACATTTCTTAAATATATACTAAATAACTAAGTATACAAAAGTAAAATATATACTAAATTAATCATAAGATTTTGGACATAAATATAGTCTTCCAAAATGCATCTTTACCAGAAATTAAACAAAGTGAGATCAGGTTAGAGTAAAGAGCAATAAGCCGAGCAACTGAATTGATCATTCATTGACTAGTTGTGAAAATTTGTTGGAATTAATATCAAATGGCTTGAGTTTTAGGAGGTGATATTCTCATTTTCCTGACTGTCACATCTATGTAAGTTTACCGATACTAGTATCGAACCATTCGAGTCATGCGAGGGAAAAAAAGTAATTTACATGTGCATCTGGATATCTATATGAATTAATATCATTAACGTTCTGGTGTTACAAATGTCGTCAATGTGTTTCTAAATATGTTTTTCATTAATAGGAAAGGTTCGAATGCTTATAAAGTCCAAGACTAAAAACAGAGCTTTGTTTTTTAAGTTTTTTCAGAGCCTAATGTTCTCTTTTATATCACAACCCGTTTAAATTTTTTTCACTGTTTCTCTAATTTATTTTTTGTCTAATGACTATTTCGAAAGCATCAGCTGAAATGTGAGTTGTTCAAAGTTATCTTCCTTTGGGCTAAAAACATTTTTTTTCATATGTTTGTTTCTTTGGATCAGCCTGCCACATCCCTCCAAGATGCTGAATTTTAATTTAAACAGTAAAGTGCAATATAAATTCCCATGATAATTAATTAAAATGCATTTAAAATATTTAAAAAATAAGTAAACCTTTGTATATAAGTAACTTGTACTCAAAAATATGAAATTAGAATTATTATATTTCAATTTAGAGAATTTTTTCATTGAAATATTTCATTGAATATTGAAAATAACAAGCATAAAAAAATAGCAAGTCTAGATCTGATATGTTATCATACCTCTCCAAACAAAAAAAAAAACAATAATTAAAAAACTGTCTTCATATCTCATATTTTTGTAAACAAAAAAAAAAAAAAAAAAAAAAAAACATTTGCATGATTTCTTGAAAAATTTATTTTAACAAAATTCAACATATGATTAAGGACATGCGGTTCTTGTCCTAAATCATATATTAAATACTTGAGTAGTGGCTTCAGGTATAGAGAAAAAACTAGTATACAGTTTTTGCATTTTTTCGGAGATTACTGAAATTTTCATCTTGCTTGGTCAATACGCAATATCAAATTTAACATACTTCCATATAAAGAGTTTGTTTATGAATGGGCGTACAAAATCGAAAATGTCCATTTGGTATAGTCGGGTCTTGCAATTCCTCGTTGATTGATGGTAGGGATACTATAAATATATATTATTATTCCATTTTGAACACTTTCCATGCTGTCATATAGAAAGAGAAAATCATACAAAAATTTGATCTCGAAATTTGATGAAACCCTAGTAACACACAAATATTGTACAATATTGTATGACATTGATCATTATTCGCAGTATTGTTTGATATTGCGGAATATTGTTTCATGTTATACATAATCGGGCAGTATTGTACAATATAGGGCAACATTCTGTGCTATCTGGGAACTCTACATTTCGGCCTTCAATGAACCCTAAAATCTCTACTCTATACATTAAAAACTCTAGAAACTAGGTGGATAAAATTTGATATGTGATTTTTACATCTAATTAACAAATATCTATCATATTTTGAATGGAATTCATTCACAGAAAATCTTTCTGGCTGCCTGTTGAAACTAACGGGATGCGTATATTAAGGTTATGGATGATGTTACCTCTACTTCTATAAGAGTTCGTATCTTTTTCTAGAGGAAATGTACCATTCTTGGCATAGTCATTGTCATTCAACATTAGTTTCTTCTCTATGCCAATCAGATGAAAGTGAAGGTTACATTCAATTTTTTTTTAATCTCATTATTTCTGTCTTATGTTCCTTTTCCTAATAATTGACTTGGAAAATTTTTACGCAAACTGTTTTGTTTTATAAGCTTAAATTTATAAAAATGATATTATTTTGAACCACTAAAATATATCCATACACAAAGATATTATTGCTAAAGCATCATTAGTCACTAATTGAGCAAAAGCAATAGATAACTACTTCCAATTTGTTTAAAAATCCAGCTCACTGTTAAATTATTCATGAACCAGATGGAAAATTCAAAGGTATTGAAGTCTGAAAATATTATTCGCAATATCCCCCCAGGGCTCATAATCTAAAGCTTCAGAAACCTTTTGTTTGAAAACAAAACGACATTAAAGGAATGGGTTAACTTTTATGAGGCAATCAGTGTAATGATATCGATCTCTTCAGGTTTCCTGTTCAATTTCTTTTTCTGCACGATAATCATCGGAACACATATGCCGAGAGCGAATCAACTTGGCAAAATGGGAAAAACGATTTTTTTCAGGTTAAAGCAGCTAAATATTTCAAAATATTGCATTTTAATCTTTTAAGGTGAAATGGAACACGAGTTTCTTCTTATCTCGTACGCTCGATTAGTAAATCACTTCTCTAAGGTTTATTTATTTGTTTTCTTTAGAATACACGAAGTTTTCTTTTCTTTATTTAAAGTTCGTTTAGTTGAGAAGGACTAAATAAAAGCTATTAGATATGTATTAATTAGCTTAATTTGAAAAAAGTAGATATTAATATATAATTTAGGATAACTTGATATCAAACTGTTGAATCTTAACTTAATATAAGATTAAGAATTTTGATAATTATTAAAATTGATGAGTTCATTTATTTATATCTTTTTTTTTCATGTGATAACATGATGTTGTTTTGGTTTGAGGTTTCTGAAGCCTCAAAATGCGTAGGCAACAAATTGGCGATTTATCGCTTTTGAGTCATTCATTTTTGGCTTTTATAGTTATTAGAAAATAATGCAGAAGGTTGTCACATTTGGCGATTTATCACCAACTAAATTAGCAACTTGATTTCCAAATTATTCTCTGGATTCTTATGAATTATCTCAATCAATTTATGTTAATCAATTTATTAATTATCTTAATCAAAATGTTAATCAATTTACGAATTATCTTAATCTATGTCATAAACCAGTTAAAATCGATGTGACCTATAGAAAAGTCCCGCTATTGTTTCAACCCGATTTCAACTGATTAATGATTTAAATTAATTAGAATAAATGATGATTTAAAAAATATTAATGTTCTCACACGATAGCTTGAAATTTGCGATTGTGAATTAGTTGTTTTCAAAAGAATTTAAAACTGAATAACGTTGTTAAATCAATGGTAAATAGTTTGCTTAAAACTGACGCAGCTATTTATGAAGTAATCGCACCTTTCCGAATATTTCGCACTGTTATATTCACTGACGTAATATCATCTGTTCAGTAAGTTTTATTTATTTTCTTATTTTCAAAATTAAAGTTGTGAAGTAAAATTTCATACCTACGTGTTTTTAAAATTCTTCGAAATTTTTAAAGATTTTAATAAGCATAATATAAGTATATTTAAAAATAGCTAAATTATCAAAAAAATGGATTCAATTTTAACTTTTTACACTGACTCTAAAATAAAGAATAAATTAAAAAAAATATTGATTTGATATGATAACGATTTGACAAAAACAAATTTGACAGTTAATAGGCGGTATATGGAAGTGTAATCTTATTAGGAGTTACTTGTTGGCACTTAACGCTGGACATTTATTCTCACTGCGCAACATGTCATGAAATGGAGTTTCAAAATTTATCACGAATACAAAAAAAAAAAAGATAAAGTTGATTTGGTGCGGATTAAAGAGTTGCTCATTTACCACACTCTTTCGTCTTTTCATTCCATTCTTATGCCCTGATTGCATAATCACTTTATAATGAAGGTGAAGAAAAAAACTAGTTGCACACTGAGTTGCGGTGATTAAATGTTCCCAATCAGTGTGAATTTGTGTGGCGTGATTATGAATGATTGGATTATATGAGGAATTCACCACTTCGTTAGCATGGTGAGGAGTAACAGTGAATGGCCAGCTTTATACAAAGCAAAAAAGTAACAAAATGCCACAATCTTTCTTCCGGCATCCTGGCATAGGGATAGCGCATCTATCTCGTAATCTGGGCGTCCCGGGTTTAATCCTGGTGCGGACATGGTTATTCTCCTTCTGCGTTCCATCTGTGAGGTGTGTGAATGTGTCCCTCTGTAAAAAGGTGTTCAGCATGCGAATATGGCGCATGAAATGGCTAAGTCGTATACTTGGCATTAGTTGGCGCTACTGAAAAAACAAAAGGCGCGCATTTGGCTTAAATCGCTGATGATCTTTTTAGTCACTCAAATTAAATTCATGGAATTCGCAATCTCATATATAAGACACTGAGTGCTAACCAATTATGTCAATTTGTTTGTAAGTAAATATAATAATTCAAAAACTCTAGAAGTAAAGAAAAGAATGACATTTGATATCTGTTCTCAAAACTGGAAATTCAATTCTAGTTTCTTCTAGTCGTTAGAAATCTGATTAAATTTTGGAACATTAATCAAGAAAAGTTATTGGTCACATCCACTGGCTTGAAAGATTTGCATGATCTATTCAAAGAATTATGTTTTTAAAACAATTTACAAATAATTTAAACAAAATAAATGTTTAAACTTATTTTTTTAAACTTCTCATACCTTTTTTTTTTCATACCTATAATTTTTCATTCGTAAAAAAATTTCACTGGAACTTTTTTGAAACAAAAATAACTTCTTTTTGGTATCATTTTTCAACGAAATATCCGACGTTTACCTGCATATCGTATACTTTTCCAATGTACGTAAAACTTTTAATAAAAAATAACATTAAACAACAATACAAAAAAATGCTTCGAGATCATTAGACCAACCACGATAACGACTTCAGCCAACTATCTTTCCAAATTTCCCCACTTTTTCTCATCTACGTACCAAAAAAAAAAGATAAAAGAGCCAAAAAAAATCATCATTCATGAGCTCGAAGTGTCAAGTTTGGTCTTTAGCGTCTTTTGCCCCATAAAAGAGAGGGGACCACAAAAAAGTGAATAAAAAAATTGCTCGAAAGAGCTCTGCGAAAAAGACGGAGTTTCATGGTAAATGCGAACGACACTGTCCGACAAAAGAGTCGAGCAAAGGACAGTCCGAAAGAGATCAGACGATAATAGGGAGCAGGGGTTGGAGCTTTGCCAAGCTGAAAGGGTTGCGCATTGGCGTCTCTCTGACCTGTGAATCGGTACCAGGAGAAAAGGGGTGCAGCTGCAACCGACGCCCCTCAGTGATTTATCAGTTATGAAGAGAATTGAAAAGTGAAGAATGAAAAGAAAATTAGGTTCAGAATTATTATTTTTTAATATTTGACGAAACGTGGAAGGTTATGAAATTTTCGAAGTGAGCAAAGAATTTTTTATGTGAAAAATATTAATTATAACGGATGACAACTGAAAAAAACCTGAATGGCAGTAATATAGTAAAGTCAAAGTATAAGTAAAGTAATACGTCAAAAACTTCACAAATTATTTTTTATAGCTAGTTAAAATATGTGGATCTAAAATAAAGTGGCAGAAGTTTATATAACATTCAAAGCAGATTAGCAGATTTGAAAAAAAAAAGTTTTACATAAGATGATAAAAACTAATAGTGATATTGTTTAAAATACTTGTTTGAAAAAAGAATCCGTCTTGTATAAAGTAATAAAAACTATTAGCTACAATGTAAAAAAATGAAAAAAACATGTTTTTTTTTATGCGGGATGGCTAAAATTGGTGATTGTGATTGGAAAAAAAGGGGAAATAGAAAAGCCAGTCTTATATAAAGTATCAAAAACTGATAGCTATAATGCAGAGAAACCAAACAAGAAAAAAAACATGTTTTGAAAAGTATAGTAAGCATAGATGACAGAAATTGACAAAAGATAAACTAGAAAAATGTGTACATTGTACAGAGTAATATTTTGACGACGAGCTAAGGTCGTCATCAAAAATATCCTATCATAGTCTTTAATAATGCGTTTTTATTTGTTTTTATAATACTGTTTAAGGTATGAGCATTTTACAAAAATTTGCACAAAAAATTTTTATTTTAATAGTATTCGAAATAAGATAACGACTTGATTTATTAGGTTGTTCGGAAAGTAATTTCGTTTTTTCCTGACAAAGGATTTAATTGCATTTTTCGCACCCAATTTCATACTTAAACCGCAAAATCATTTTATGTTTTAAGAGCTGATATAGCAAGGCTTGAGTGTGAAAAACTGCAGCTGATTCTTCGCAGTAGTTTTTGGATGGTGCCCTTTTAAATATGGAGAGCAATAAACAGCATTTTCGTCATTTTTTTCTTTTTTGCTATAAAAGGTAAAAATGCTGTTCAAGCCAGAAATAAATTAGCCAATATGTGTGGAGAAGATGTGTTAACAGTACATCAGTACCAGAACTGATTTGCAAAATTTTTCCTTCAAATGAGGAGGCCAAAAACCACCTCGATCAGTTTTTTTTTACAGCAAAGACCAAAACTTTTATGAGCGTGTAATCATGTTACTACCAAAAATATGGCAAAAGTTATTAGACCAGAATGGCAATTTTATAATTTAATAAATAATTTATTCATTAAACGAAAACTTCTTTTCATTTTGACAAAAAAAAACGAAATGACTTTCCGAACAACCCAATATATTAAAGGAAGAGCACTGCTATTTATGATTATAAACTTATCATTTTTTAAATTTTAATACGATTCCACAAAAAATGTCGATAAGAACATTTCTTCTTTTTACTACTATTGGGTCAGTATGAAAAACCGAATATCTAGATATTTAAATTAGAGTGAATAATTTTTAAAAAATAAAAAAGATCTACCATTTCTCTTACCGATTAAGAAAAAATAATCCATCATATAAAATAACAAAAACTATTAGCTATAATGTAAAAAAAAGGGGGAAAACCTATTTTTTTCATTTAGTAATAATTTGTGCATCTATATCATAGCTTAATACATAAATTGCAAAACCATTGAAAAGATGTTGATAATATTTTACAGCAGTAAAAATTCCTTAAAAATAATCGTATCAAGGAATAGTAACATCTAGCGTAACAAGGCATCTAGCGTAATAATCGTAACAAGGTATAACATCTAGCGGAGCCTGGAATTACCACACATACCGAAGTTCTGTATATCACATTCCCTCCCCCTTTTTACATGCAAAAAATGTGTCCCAATAGAATATTATAAAAGTAAACAAATATTTTTTTGAAAAAATAAATCATTTATACGCTATTATTCTAGTTTTATAAACTATTTTGCCATAACTACTTAAAGAAAAGTAAAATACACAAAATAATAAAGTAATTTTCATATCTTCATTACAATGAATTGAAAGAGAAAAACAACTTCTTGCAATAACTCTTTTACATTGATATTTCACATTCCTAAACTAACGCAGACTATGGAGTTCCGAAAAGAACCAAGAGACCTCGATGGCCTGGTGACAAGAGTCCCTCTAGTCATCGAACCTGAGGGTTGTAGGTTCAAGACCTAATTCCACCGAAGGACCGTCGAGTAATTGGGTCGGACTGGTGCTCGTTAAGTCAGTCAATATAGTCTTCCCTTCTCTGGTGTGATATGGAAGTTTGGTGTGCCCACTCGGGTGTCATCCGCGTCATCTGACTACTGTTTTAAATCACGTGGCGTTCCCACAATAGCACTAATGTTGCTTTAAAGTTGAACTATATTACACCTCCAAAAAGAACGTTTTTAACATGCATTAAGTTGTAAGCTGCGATTTATTAAATCTAGCTCTATCATTGCTAATTAAAACACTAGTATACATCTACATTGAATATATTCAGAAATGAAAAAGCAATATGTTAACAATTTAAATGAAATTGATTAAATAAATTAAGTTTGTGCGAACGTATAATTAATCTTAAATCTGTTATACACAAAATCGGCCTTTTTTCTCTGGTTACAGTTTTGAGCTATGCATGATCGGCTTGCCTAAATTTAGATTCCGAATTAATTTTGTATGAAAATGATTAAAATAATAATTTTAAAATAAAATATATTTTTATTACACTATTAATAAATATCTAGTTAATAGTATTGAATTTAATAAATATTCTAATTTCTGAAAACAAGATCGTTCTTTATGTGTCTCTAATTTCAAAATCATTATTACATAAAATATTTGGAATTTATTATCTTTTACTGAACTCTGATCCCTTTTCCACTTAATCTAAGAATCTAAGTTTAGGTTAGACATCAATTTCGAATTAAAATGCTTTAGATAATTTTAAAATATTAAGAGAAAGATTTTCTTTCAATTAACAAAATCAAATCAAACAACGACGTCTGCTATGAATTTTAAATTTCAGATAAATTTTTATTTTTAAATCACGGCACATTTTTTAAAAAATTCTTTTCTTTAAAAATTTTCTCTGTATTTCCTTTCTTAATCCCTAAGATCTACAATCTGGCTTTGATTAACTATCAGTTTTGTATCAAAATAACTAAGTTAATTTGCTGCGAACTGAAAGGAATTCCATTAACATACTGATCCACTTAAGTGTCCATGTCGCAAAAGGAATGTTTACTTGAGCCGCACTTTCTTCTTCCTTACATGTCACTGAAAATGTCTTGGCAGCGCTTCTAATGATCGCATAAAAACAGTCAGGCTGGCCAAAAAAAATTCTACAGAGCATTACAAGGGCTACAAGGAAAAGAAAATGCCCTACAAAAGAGAAAAGTTGTATCATTACACGAAGGAAACAACAACATTCTTCTAACAGACAACTTAGCCGTTCGGCGTCTGGCAAGGCTTAAAATAAGCCAGGGAAAATTCTGGTGAAAATAAGTCAAACGGAAATAAGGGCATACAATTGTTGGATTTATCCTTTTGTTTCTTTAAGATCGGAATAAATTCGTGAAAAATATACAAGATACAGAAGATTTTTTCCATCTGTTAGCGCAATTTATAGCTTTTTATACTAACTTTTATTCGAACTATGCAAAAAGAAAGTACTTCAATTCTTAAAAAACTCAACTTCCAAATTTTGATGAATCCTCGTCACATTTCATTCATTCCTAAAACCGATAAACATATTTTTCAAATTATGCTGTCTTCTGTTGATTTGTGAAAAAAATTATTCGAAACCCTATTCGGCTTCAAAGGTGAAATTTTTATGTGATCTTAAGCTTTGTATCAAATTTCTAGACAAGATACGTCTGATTGCTATTTTTCTATCCGGTTATCCATTTATATCTGAACACAATGACACAAAAATGCAAAGAATGTGAAGTTTAAAATTGATACACAATTTTATTTTAATTATCAACAGTTTTTTAAGAAAATCTGTCAAAACAGTAACCATAATATCAGTCTTTATACTTATTTTTATGTGATCGCGGTAACTCAAAAAAATCAACGACTCAGTTAAATGAAATTTTTTATAACATTTCAATAAAACTGCATATTTATATTAACATTTAGATGGTCAGAAGGAAAAGATCACAAACCCATGCTCAATTTTCTACATTGCACTACGATGCAAGAAACGGTATATTTAGTGACAACTAAAGTCTTGAAAGAAAACCTTCTCATAATAATGCTCACTTCCCGTGATACGTTCAGATGATATTGTCTTTCATAAAAGCTTAAAAATGTGAGAGTTATACGTCCAAATATACCAGAAATTGAAGAAATATGGACTCCATTTGGCTTAACGTAATGTTGTTATACTGGTTTAAATAAACTAAAGTTTGGTACTTTTGAACAGGTCTCGTGATCTTGAACTACGATCACATGACGGAAAAGACATATGTGCTGACACATACAGTTTTCAAATATCCACGTCGCATAAGCGGTACAAGAGTCAGCAGCATTTAAAATATATATTTAGTACCTGGTTGATATTTAAAAAGTTTTCTTCATAGATTCAAAGATATAAAAAAAGAATTGCTTTTTTAACTTAGATGTATTTATCTTTTTGAAAATAATTCAATTTATTACTTTGAAATTTTACTATTCCGTTTTAAATTTTCAAATATATGAATAAGTATTAAACCATATGATTTCATGGAAGATCTATGGAAAATTATTTTTGCGAGAAAGATAATGACAATATGCACTTAGTATGATTAAAATGGTTTAATCCAATCTCTAATGGAAAAACTCGAGATCAGCTTCGAATTTATTTTGTTTAAAAAACCATGTGGAATCATGAGTATGTTGTTTTATACAAGTAATTAGTGTAAGAGCAGCTACAAAAAAATTGGAGGAAATGTTTTAGATTTTTTTCTTTCTTTTATATATTTCAATTTTCTCTTTTAAATCTTTTTCTGCTTCAAAAGTTATTGCCGAATTTTAAAAACTGCTATGAAGCATTTAAATAATGAATACCATATTTTTTCCTGTTTAACATCATATATTCTGAATCAAAACAGAAGCAAAAACCAAAACTGATTTTTATATAACAGTTTTACTTAGCAGTTTCATTCGCATCAATATATAACATTAGCATATTGCAATATATAACATTTTTCCCTCTTCGAATTATATTTCTAAAATTAAATTTACAATCATTTTTTCAAAAATGAGCAACTTTACATAATTAATTAAATTTTTCTGGCTTCCTTACTTATAAAGATTCTTCGTTGTCGAAATCTTACACAGACCCTTCGAAACGTTTCAAAATAAAGTACTTTAATTTCAAAAATCTATGACATTGCTGTTCGTGATAAATTTATAAAAAAGTACATACTTCATAACAGGTGATGTGAAAAAAATATCTGGAAAAGAATATAAAGCTCTTCAAGTAAAAATCACAAAGAAGAAAAAACATAATTTCACACTTTGATTTAGACCGATAATACCCTGCTTGGAACAAGCAAAATATATTTGGCGTGAATTTAGCATTTTTACTGAAACTGTCGTCAGAATATGTACTTTGGATATCTATTCTAGAACCGACCGAAAATAAAATTTGAAATAGAATTATAGTTGTAGTCTGAAGACTTCAAGTCAAATTTCATTTGTTTAAATTATTCTTCTTGGGAACATTGCTTTTAAATACATGCAAAAGTGCAAACAGATGGTCAATTGTTTGACTTGATACATAATTATCATATTATATTATATTTTATACACATTATATTTTATACACAAATCCTGTATATTCTTGATTTCTTTTTTGTTTTTGGTTATTGAATTCATTTGTACTAGAAGAACTAGGCATAATGATTTGTACTCGATGAACTAGAATCAATTTCGTTCAACATTTGGTATAAATCAATACATTTCACTGTAAATCCTTTACAATTGTAATCTACCTAGCTGAAAGCACTTTTGTGATATCGTTTTTACAGACGATGGTATAGACATAAACGGCGATAAATAATCAGCCAATGAAAAATAAATTAAGCTGATGAATAATCAGCCAATAAAAAATAAATGAAGCTGATGAATAATCAGACAAACAAAAGGAATAAGTATGACACATTAAAAATTTAACAGTCAATATGATCACCACTAAACAGCATCGAAATATCTTTCGTCTCATTTCTCACTGAAGAAGAAAGTACTGTAGAGGAAGCTTTATAAGGCAGATAACATACTCACGATTGAGTGTTGACTTTTAGTCTTGTGGTCATTTTATCTTGCTATGAGCTCAAAAGTTGCGAGTTCGCTTCTCGCTATCGCCAATCGAATTTTTTTTTTATCAGAAACGTTGCGATATATCTCGAAATGGATTTTTTTACGATTTCAAGACATCCTCTGTAAGTCAAAAATTAATTAATATTCGAATACCTAACATTTAATGCATGCAAAAATACAAACTGATAGATGTCAAACATCTGGTTTCAACTTGATGGTCAACCACCTAGGTCAGAATTTGATTTTTTTTTAAAAACCTATATTTTATTCGTAAAATTTGTGCACCTAATTTTATGTATCTAATTCTTCGCGTTTTCTAAGTATCAAATTTATTTGTACTGAAAAAGTTAGACAGAATTTTTTTGGAATCAATTTCGTTCAAGATTTATATAAATTGACAAATTTGATTGTAAATCCATCTAAAAAACTTCATCCATTTGGTCGGAATCATTTTTATGTATCTTGTTCACAGACCGATGTATAAATATAAAATACAAAACGTGTTTTGGGGCAGAAACCTGAAGCTTCATCTAGATCTCGAGATAAATTTCTTTCCTCATTTTCTGACTATTAAAATACTTTCTCTTAAGTCTAAAATTAAGTAATATTCGAACCTCTATCATTCTATTTATGTAAATCAGCTTTTTCCAAATGATCTTTAAAGAAATACTGTCCATTGTTCTGTTATAAAATCACTAAAATGCATAATAAGGAATGTGATAATTATTCGAATTTCAAATATTGCAATTAAAGACTTCATTTATCATAGAAGGAAACATTCTTAACAAGAGAAAAAAATTTAAGTTAATCTATAGATTTATTTGAAATATTCTTCATATAATGTCTCATTCAGATTTATAAGCCACAATATTTTCAGAAAAAAAAAAAAGAAGGATTTCGATATTTCTCCCAGTAGGCTTTCCATGGTTTAAACTTTACATCCAAACTTCACCTATTAGAATGCGATAAAACTCTAGAATGAAGGTTTTTATAGACTTTCGAACATTAGATTATCCCACATACCCCTCCCTCTATTTAGCCCGCCCAGGGGTTTGAAACTACATTCCGTGGAAGATTAGCAGCCCGAAGTTAAACGAGAAATCGAATTAATTTTTATACACTGAGCCCTCTTAAAAAATGGCTTCGAATAAAAGCTAGTTTTGACAAACTTCTGGTTTAACGAGCTGTAGAAAGTAATGCAATTTAACACTCGTTATAACTTTTTCTCGCAAATGATTTTTTTTTCTCTTCTATCCATTCTGTAAAAAAATAATAAATAAATAAAAGAAAAGTAGAAGTATATTTCACTAGCTAGATTGCCACGCGATTTTTTTTAACACATTCACCTTTTTCTATTGCCAGGTTTACTGGAAGCCATCAAAATGCTCAGTAGAAGTTTTATTTTTATTCGAATAGTCTTCCTTTTTTCAAAGTGCACAAATAAAATGAAAACGAAATGAAGCAAAAATAACTGAGGTTTTAAAAATGTATGGCAACATTTTTTACCGCTTTTTTAGAGATCTCAATCGGTCAAAGTGCTAATCTTTTTTTTTTCTCAGTATTAGAAATAAGATTTCAACAAATTCGAAAATTGTTTATGTTTTAAACTTGATTTTATTCTTATAAAAATGGAATGTTTCTTTAAATTTCTTGGAAGTTTCCATCAATTATAAAATAAAGGCACAACTCATAGCAAGATTATTTTTTCCCATGAAATAATAGTAAAAAAAAATTTTTAGGAATCGAAAATAAAAATATATAATTTAACTACCAAGTATAAAAAGCAAATAAAAAGACTGTACAGATAATTTTTTTGATAAAAACAATGATTATACTTTTTAATATACAATAAAAGCTTATGTACTTTTTAAGTCTTTAATATAGCTTACTTTTCATTCTAATATGTCTGACAGATGGTTGCAAAAAAATTCCGTTTTCACTACCAAATGGCGCAATTCATACTGCATCAAAATTCGAGAAATTAAATGAGTAATTGATAATTATATTCAGAAAATATTTAAATATTGCGCTTTCATTGAAAATAAAAACTGCTATCAATGTCCAACATTCTGGAATAACAGAATCTTCATACAATTTACTTTTCATTTCAATAAATATTGGTCTTAACGATGGAAGCTTTTTTTTTCGATTTCGCTACCAGGTGGGGCAACCTCTATTGAATCAAAACTCGGGAAATTAAGTGATTAATTTATAATTTTATTCAGGGACAAAATATTGAATAATATTGAACAAATATTGAACTTTCTCTGAATTCAAAAATCGTACCAAATTAAAGAGTTCTCACTCATTAGAAAGTGAGTTAAAAATCAAATCCAAATTTCCATTCTGCAAGTGCGACATTAAAGACAGATGTAATCTTCTTAATAATCCAAAAAATATAATTTATCCAAATACCAATTAATATATTTAAAATCAAATTAAATTTATAAAGATCCATAACATTTAATTTAAACTCAGTGCTTACCACTAATTTTATGCAGCTGTATGTAAGTTTCGTTAATTATTAATATTAATGAGTTCCTCGGGGAATTAAAAATGCTGCAAGAAGTTACACGTATACAAAAATTAAACAAAAAAATTATTTTTCTTAATTTTGTAAAATGTGTACATTAATATTTTATCTTTATTCGTTTAATACTGTAAAATAATTACTAAAAAGTGTTATCGAAAAAATCTAACGTAATTAATTCAGAAACGATTTCCTGAAATTTTTATATATTTCGAAACATTACCTAAGGATACAGTCATTTTGGAAATATTTCATATTTTTTCTAGATTACGAAATGTTAAACTTTTACTAATAATGTATAAAAGTTTGATACATGATGAGTGCGGCATTTTTATGAAAAAAAAATTTATGTATCAGTGGAAATTCTTAAATATTTCTTTACTAACAATTATGAAAGAATTACTAAATCATTTATTATTAAATATTTTAAAGTAAAACTCATTTTTCATCCAAGCAACTGACAGAATTTTCAAACAAAGAAATTACTTCAAAATAAGATAAATAAGTATCAAAGTAATTTTATAATTCCTAATTATATTTTTATAGCTGTGCAATCTAACCGAGAATTATCGGACAGTCTATGTTTTCCGCTAAAAAGATCTTAATAAAGTACTTGAAATTAAATCTAATCTAAGATATGGTTAAATCAAACGAAACTTTGTTCGAATTTAAAATATAATGATAATTACTAAGTGAATTTCTAGAAACTGATGAAGCTAAATGCATTCATTTCTATCAGAACAAAAAAGAACATTTATAGTTATTTCTTCAAATTAAAATGACTTAAATGATTCAAACTTGACTCAGCTGATTTGTTGTAAATCATGCATTTGAAAAAAAAAAAGAAAGATTAGGTTTGAGAAAAACAAAGTAATATTAATTTAAGCGAAATCTGCCATCATAAATTTCAAATTATCATGTGAGAACATAATTATTTTTAGCTAGATAACAAAGTTTTGGAGCTCGATCGATTTCTCTTGCGATTGTTTGAAACCGTTTTAAACTGGTTAATAGCATCTTAAATTAATTAAGGTAATTCGCAAGAATTCAGAGAATGAATAAAGTTGGAAATCCAATTGTGACTTTAGTTGGCGATAAATCGCGAATGTGACAATTTTCTGCATTATTTTCTAATAACAAATCCTAACTCTAAAAACGACAAAGGGGTGCCTCTAAAGCGATAAATTGCTAATTTGTTGTATACGCATTTTGAGGCTTCAAGAAACCTCAAACTAAAACAACATCATGCTCTCATACGAGAAAAATATTTCACTTAAAAATATGGTAAATTAATGCTAGCAAATAAAAGGATTGACTTGGTGGTGAAAAAATGACTAAGGTTCTTATTAAATTCAACACAGGCGATTGACGGAACTTTCTAATTGAAAAGAATATCTTTAAAATTTTAAATTTATGTGAAAAATTGAAAAAAATCAAGACACGTTAATAAATCTACATTTTTTACGAAATAATCTACTTTTTTATTTTAATTACTATTTGCTTTTTCGCGGTATCAAGTTTATTAATTTCAATACTATATGACGCCTAGAACACGAAATGTATATTTAAATTAATTAGTGATTAAATGATTAATTAGCTGCTGAAATTTTAAACTACTGTGGATGAAAAATACAAAAGGTATAAAATTTCGATACTTTACTGCATCAGAAAAATAGTGAAATATCTATAACATTTTTAAAAACATGAAGCCTGATAAGTTAAATGTGATAAATATTCAATATTTTTAAAAATCAAAAACTAATTACATAAATAAAAATTCTTTAGCTTGGAAACTTGAATTTTATTTTGAAAAATTCGTTTTTTACAAATTCACAAACGATCATACGCACCAGTAAATTTTATGAAATGCGGACTCGCAAATCAAAATTTAAAGTTCACTAGAAGTGCATGTCAGAAGGAAAGGACTTCTATAAATAATGAATTTGGAGGAACCGACATAATTCACCCTTTGGAAAGTCAAAGTAATGGTTCTCCAATCCACGCTGTTCTGTCAGGCGTAGAGAGGGACGTTTATATATAGTAACAGAGCAATTGCAACTCAGATATTGAGGGTAGTCATGCGATAATGTTAGCAGAAGGGATAGAATTAGACATGTACAGGTAACGCGGAAATCTAAGAAAGTCCAACAATGTAATGGGAGAAGTTGCTCAGAGCAATAAATGAATCTTACAAATCAATGTAAAGAAATATAATTAATATTTGAACTTTCTGACTGACTTCAGTTTGAAAAACATTTTTGGCATTGTCTCTGCGTGTTTGCTAAATGATGAATGTTTTGAGATAAGCATACACAATTTTAATGAAATTTGTAGAGATTTGGAAAAAAAATCCTTCAAAAGAATCCATCTAGCTGGTAAAGTGTAAATTAACTCGATAACTGCAAAAAGTAAAAATCTGGATAAATGAAATTTGGCACATATATTTAGAAGTAAGTACTCTACTAAAATGTTGATTATTTTTATCAAATTTTGAATCATATTCTAGTAAAAAGCATTATGACAATCTGCTGATTTGTCTGTATATATAATTGCAATAAGGCAATAGCGAGCAGCTGTTTCCAAAGCTTAATATATTCCAATTTTCTGTATAAAACTTTCAGATGTATGGAAAATATATAATAATGTTCTAAATAAACAATTCACATTGACAACAATATGTATTCTATAATATTTTCGAAACTCTATTTTAAATGAAAAGATTATATATAGTAAATTTTCTTTTGATCTTCCTCCATAAACTTAGACCATTTTGGCTAATTCGGACCACTCGGTAAGCTTTCCATGTGAAGTGCAGAATAAATTAACAAAATAGGTTTAGCTTTTGAAGAAAGTTTTCAATGTCTTTACTCTACAGAAAATGTGTTGTAAAGGATTTTTTTTTTTTTTGAAATTTATCTCAAAAGTGAAGGATGGTGGTTGAAAAGCAATTATTGTTTCTGTAACCATGAGATTTCAGAAAGCTTAAAAATTAATGATGTCAATCCGTGATTGATTTGAACAGGGTTTTCGGTTTTCTTATTAATTGAAATATATTATTAATATATTGCTTTCCAGAAAGTAGCTCAAATTTTGAAATGTAATAAAAATCTTTAAGAAGGAGCTAATTAATTTGTAATCAATTTAAAAAATTCTTTAAAAATTAGTTTATTAATATTCCTGAACAATAAGCCAAGTTAATATTATCAGTAATCATTATTAACAAAATTGGACTCCTTTTAATTCCTTTCTATAAGAAAATTACTTTATTAAAATAACAATATTCGTCAAATATTGAACAAATATTAGAATCAGGTAGTATTTCTTCTATAGCTTCAACATCTGAATCTACTACATCTGCCTATCCACTGAAACCTATTAATGTTAACAAAATATATATCACCCACAACTTTTTTTACTTCATTGAAAAGTTGGAGTTTTAAATTTCAGTTAATACTATTAAATCAATGTTTGACCTGAAATGAAATTAAAAAGGAAGAAATAACTTGGTTTTTAATGGTTTTTAATTCGTCATTTACTTACTTTAGCGAAAGCATAGAAATCCTCAAAAAATTCGAGTTTGAGAATTTTTGAAATCTCCTCTTTTAGAGAACCCTGACTTCGAAGACAAACATTTTTTGGAAAATGTCCTTGAAAATGTCTGTGACAAAGATATTTCAAAAACGTTTTGAATTAGACGTTTAAATTTTGGTATGCGATTTTCACACTAAATTTGCAGATTTTTATTAAATTTTAATTAAAATCTATTCAGATGAAATCCGTCTACCCAAATTTCAAATATGAGTCAATGCTATCATTACAAAATGAAGAGAACTGGATAGATAAAATTCGGTACATAGATTTAACAACTATGCACTTATCCAACTGTAAGCGCCATTCGACAAAGTATTGACTGTCTGTCAGAGTGTACTTTCAGAAACATGTAAACGTGATAATTATAAAAAGTCATGCCTTAATAATCAATCTTGGTGTAAAATTTTGTGACTACAAGTGTAGTTTTAAGACAAATTTTTGTTTCAGTCATTTAATAAAAAAAGTGTATAAAACATAAAACGGATTTTTGTTGTTGTTATTTTTAAGGCACTTACTATTGGATAAGCCCATTGTTAAGAAGGCAGTTATTTAAACCAATAAGGTGCGTCTCTTGATTTCAGTAGAGTCAACTAGTGCCAAGAGTAAGACTTTGCCACTCACTCATCACTAGCTGGAAAAAAACCTTTTTACAGGGGGCACATTCACACAGCTCACAGATAGAACAGACCATGCCCGAATGGGGACTCGAACCCAGGATGCTCAGATCACGGGGAGTCCGCGGTTTTCATATGTCAGGAGGCCGGTTGAATTCGATTTTTGGGTACTATTAACGGCTGCTAGGAATTAATCACCAAATAGTTCGCCGAGGATGGCACGATAGATTTAATAAAAGAGCTAAATATTTGCCAAAAGTTATTTCATTACTATTGAAAGACAATGGCATGTAAGGTATGACAAGTTTATTAAAAAACTTACTAGAAAATTTTGGGCTTCTCACTCCCGCTAATTTTATAAATAAGTCATTTTATTGTAACTGCTACTGTTTTACAATGTTAAGAATTTTGTTACCTTTTGTAACCTGCTAACCTTTACATCTATCATCTGTTTGGCGCAATACAGTCAAATCTGGCTCTGGCGCCAATAACCCCAACATCCATCCATCCACAACTTTTTAAAATCGAAATTTTTAGAAAGCACTTTCACATTAATTCCATAATATAAAAAGTTGAAAAATAATAAATAAAAGTCACTAGAATACTTTATTATTTGATTCGTGTTCAAACTTTGATGGAAATTTTCACTTAATGTCACGTGTTTTAGCTTTCGTTATGGAAACACTCCACCTTTTCCCCACACAAGCGACAGCAGTGAATAATTTAACCGTTTGTTCATAGCGTGATAGGACAATGACCCAAAAAGTTCATATCCTTAGTTTTTTTAAGCGGAAGAGGTTTAACGGACAAACTTTCTGATGACTTTTTAACATTAAAAATAAAACAAAAAAGACGCTACTTAAATACAGAACGTACAGATTTTGCAATGTTGTAAGTAGTTAAATTTTTGGAAGATACAAAATAAGAATTTATTTTTAGTATCAGTTTATAAAAAAATATCATCAGCAGAAAAATGCAGTTATATTTATTATGTTTAAGTTGTATTTTTTGTTATATGTATTTTTGAAGTAACTGCTTCTATCACTTTTGCAATTGTTCCTAAAAGTGCATACATATATAGTTTGTAAGCCTTTTGCTAACACTTTTTCCATCTTTTCTGCAGCATTTCTTCAGAATGTGAGACTAGTAGCATCTTAACCAAACTTTTTATTCCAAGGACATTAGGTGGGGGCATCACAAAAATGAGGATGAGAAACCTCCAGTGTGAGTATTGGTTTTCACCAACCTACTGGGTACAAAAAAAAGATAGGGATCGAATATCTCCCATGTTCTGCGTGTCGTGGCCACTGATGACCTTTAGATTCAAACATAGTTCTCTCTAATACAACTGTTATGGTGACATTATAAAAATTTTCAGGTCCTGCATCAGAAATAAATTTTGCAAGATTATATTTAATAAAAAATATTTTTGTCGTAAAATACTTTTTTGCTTATAGATCTCTTTTTTGTACATGTAATATCTATCTTTGAAAAAAAACCTTTACCCATGAAACGCTAGCCGCGGATTATTGGGTTTAAATATTTAAAAGTTTGGAAACAGTTACTTTTTCCGACGAAAAATTCACATAGCATAAAATCTCTGGAGTATGAGTGTTGTGGATGTATCGTAATGTAATATTCTGACAGGTAATTTCCTACCAGAAGGTGCTTATGAACCGCGTCTTGTAGGAATAAAGTATTCACTCCTTGGTTTTCTCCTCGACGAGAGCTTTAATCATGAGCTACGAGCGTTCCTTGCACATATTTTGATTGGATGAAACTTGCTCCTACTACTAACTTGTATGATACTGTCCTAAGGGACACAACATAATTCATTTACATTTGGAAAAGATTTTAAAAGTTGGAACAACTTTTTTAAAAGTATGAGACTACGTTGAAAAGTCGACTATTTAGCGAACCTATTCTTAATATTTGAACAGGTTTCTTTATAAAACGTTAGAATTTTCTTTCTAAGTTTATTTTTAGGGAATTAATACCGACTTTTTAATTTGCATTTACGTACTTTTCTAAGTTATTTTACATCTTTAGATTCTATTTTCTCAAATATGGAATATGATAGAACTTCCTTATTAAAAACTTCCTAAATTAAAATCTAATGCATATTTTTTTGTTCATATTTGGTATAATGTTTCCTTAGTTTTTTATTATATTCTACAATTCCTGAACTAAAGAATAAGTCATCTATACTTTTAGAAATATTTTATAATTGTTTTAATTAAAAATTTCGTGTTATTTATCAATATTTTAAGTTATTAAATGTTAAATATTTTACCAATATTTAAAGAATGGATAGAAACATGGCTTTTTTTAATTCAGGAACTAGATAATATATTTCTTAAGCTATATGAGAAATTTTAATCAAATCATTTGATAAGCCTCTATATTAGAAGATATTTGCTTTATATATCTTTTTTAAAATAGAAAGCTCAAAGAAAGCCTTATCTCCAATTTTTTAAGAGCTTTCGACTATTATCAGGTATAGTATGGTTTCATCAATGTGTTTTCTATCTATTTTATGCAAATAATTTTTAAAAATTTGGACGTTTTCAAAAAATATCTCCTTAATGCAGTTACGTATCTTAAATAGGAATTTTTGAATGTCATGCATTCGAATTGAGAAGGAAATCAAATTACATTGTTTTTTAATTTATAATTTTCATATTAACTTGTGTACAATAGTTCAAGCGAATTATTAATTGTAGACGTTTCTATAAAAATAAATATTAAAAAATTTCTCTTTTAGAGTAAAACGTTTTATTTAATAAAAAATTGTTACAAAAAAAATGTAAAAAATAAAGAAATAAACATATATTCTCTATAACAGCCACGGTAGTGGTAAAATATGTACAGAAAAAACACGAAACGTCAAAAATATATCGCCGTTTTCCAGCGTTATGGAAATAGTAGAGCATTTTCCTACTATTATTTTATTCTGAGAAAGATAAAATGTTTTTCAAAAAGTAATCTGACAAATGTCGAATCGGAAAATCAATATCTTAAGAGCGCACAAGAAAGGTTCAGTTATACTAAAAAATGCGAACTCTACAGTCCACTATTCGAGCATCTGATAAGAGAATATATTTTTAGATTAAATGTGACTTCACCGTAAAAAGATTTTAGACATAAAATGACTCTATTCTTAGATGAAATATAAAGTCAGATACTTTTTGAAACAACAACATTTTAAAAATTCATATAAATACGGCACTGATTTGTTAATATTGTAATGTCTTGAAAAACAACTTAACTTTTTTTAAATACATATTTTTTTACAAACACAGCACAAATTAGCATATAAAAAGACAAATTTAAACAAAAATAAGACATATCCTGGGCATACTGCAACTTAATCGTGCAAAAGTGGATTTAAAATCAGTGGTTTTGAAAACACCAATTCTACTGTCCCACTTGCAAGCCATTGTTTCTGTTATTTATTTGTTTTTTTTTTCATATAAAAACAGTTCCAACATTTCCCCAATATAAATGACGTTTTAATAGCCCTGTCTGTAAAATCAGCGAGATGATATATATATATATATATATATATATATATATATATATATA
>JAPMOQ010023315.1:2679630-2692327 GCA_026543055.1 Argiope trifasciata | reverse complement strand
CAGACTGTAACTTTCGGTGAGTGGAGTGGAATCTCTTGGAAGGTACGGGGGTTTGTCGTGTCCCATATGCGACAGTTATGGGTGTTCACCGTTCCACTGAGGTGGAAATGGGCCTCATCGCTCCACAGAATCTGCCACGGCCACGATGCATCCACTTCAACTCTAGCAAGAAATGTCAATGCAAAGGTCAGTCGCATCTCCCTGTCTGTGGCCAGCAATTGTTGATTAGGGCGGATTTTGTACGGGAAACAATGCACCATTTTTCTGAGTACGTTCCACACTGTGCTATAGGGAACACCCAAGTGTCGTGACACTGCACGTGCACTACTGCAGCCTAAAACATTATCCATTGACTGTTCAACAATACCGGTGGCAACATCTTCAACGACATCTGAACGAACCGGTTTGCGTCCTCGACCAGGCTGAACTCCAAGATGTCCAGTTTCCTCGAATCGAGCGATCATTCTCCTGAGAGCTTGTGGAAGCAATGGTCCCTTACGCAAATCCTTAAGTCGGCGAAACTCTCGAAGTGCTGCTGGAGCATTTCCTTTATTCTCGTAAAACAACTTCACAAGCAAAGCGCGTTCTGGCAGCGTGACAGCCATCACTAATAAGAATGACATTCCCCACCTTTTAACTTCTTTTATACCCAGAACATGGCTTCTAACCATGCTTTATGCAAATTTTTCTGGTTACAGTATGAAATTGCAGTTACAACGGGAGTTCTAGCTTCTTTACTATTTTTATTTTCCATAAGGGGCAGAAAAATTAAAAAGGAAGCATGGAAGCATTCCATTCCGCATAAACATTTTAATTTTTATTATTATTTGTGTCTTTTGATCATAGTTCCAGTTGTGCAGCGCCACCTATCGGTGATTTCAGGAACTAATTTTTTTTTCGTGAAATCCGTTTCCCCATATTTTGAATAGTATATGTACAAAATTTTGAGCCTTTACACTGAGTAGTTCGATATCCACGGAGGTCAGAGTAGGGGTGTTTTATTTCTGGCCACCTTGTATATATATATATATTAACCGCACATAACTCTAACACACTGTAACTCTAAATTCTCCCAAACTACAACTACATCCTTTTTATAGCAAACCCTTCAATTGCAGTTCCATGACATATTTTGATCTCTATTGATCAAAAAAATGTATTCAAAATATACATACCCTACTTCCTAATACTAGAGTATTAATCACACGACAAAAAATAAAAAAGGTATCGAAGATCGATTTCTCCCAACTGTTACTCGCTAATGTCATGCGGTTAATAATACATTAGTTTTATACACTTTTGCATGAAACACCTAATTCTCATGTGTGAAAATGAAAACTTTACATAATTAACCAGTTTGAATTTTTATAGTCTTTTTTTCTTTAAAAAACAACATTCAAACCTTGTCATAAATATACATTAAATATGAGACTAAAAAGACCAGAATAAAATAACAGTGGTAATTCCAAATGAAACTGATATCACCGTCACTGAATGAATGAATATCACCAAATGAAAATTATATCACCGTAAATATGGAAACAAGTCTATTTCTTAATGAGCGAATTTAACATTTAAACTCCCTAAATGTAGACCTCAAGTATATCTGATAACGCCATGTATGCTCAAATTTTTACTTCAGTTTCTTAAATACACGTATCACGTATGCAGAATTATTCAATTTAGGGATTAATTTCTTGATGATTTGATTGAAACAAAAAATTTGACATGAAATTATAATTTTATTTCAAAAATAACAATAGATTTCTATCATCCAATTGATTGTATTTTTCGATTTTCTTATTTATATACTTGCAACAGTCCGTTTATTGCCAGAGTTGATTCAAAATTCAATGCAGGTGTTGATTTTAGATGTTAAAATATGTACTAAATTTTACTCACTAATGCTTTATATTTTATACAGTATTAATTCTCCTTAGGATTGATAGAAAATTTTTTAATGGATTTTGTTGAAAATTTGATTGAAAACTACTAATTATAACCAAATACCACATGCTAAATTTCATTCAAAAACTTTTTGAGTGATCATGCTTACTAACAGCCATAGAAATATACAGATTGACGAATATAATTTCAAAAATGTGTTTTACGCACTTGGAGCTTAATCAACTTTTTAAGAACGTGGAAATGCATCAAACTTAACTATTTGAATATAGTTTTCTTTTTTCATACGAAAAGAATATAGCTTATCAATCTAGACAAAAACATTGTTACTTGATAAAAAAAATATATAAATAAATCATCATGTATATAAACATTATATGCAAGAAAATCCATTTGACAAAATGCAACATTTATCTATGTTTATTAACAATTGTTTATCTATAAAAAGTAATGGGTCGTTCGGAAAGTCATTTCGTATTTTTGTGTCAAAATGAAAAGAAATTTTCGTTTAATGAATAAATTATTTATTAAATTATAAAATCGCCATTCTGGTCTAATACCTTTTGGTAGTAACATGATTACACGCTCATAAAAGTTTTGGTCTTTGCTGTAAAAAAAACTGATCGAGGTGGTTTTTGGCCTCCTCATTTGAAGGAAAAATTTTGCAAATCAGTTCTGGTACTGATGTACTGTTAACACATCTTCTCCACACATATTGGCTAATTTATTTCTGGCTTGAACAGCATTTTTACCTTTTATAGCAAAAAAGAAAAAAATGACGAAAATGCTGTTTATTGCTCTCCATATTTAAAAGGGCACCATCCAAAAACTACTGCGAAGAATCAGCTGCACTTTTTCACACTCAAGCCTTGCTATATCAGCTCTTAAAACATAAAATGATTTTGCGGTTTAAGTATGAAATGGGTGCGAAAAATGCAATTAAATCCTTTGTCAGGAAAAAACGAAATTACTTTCCGAACAACCTAATATATAATATTAATCACTTTTTTATAATTTAAAACAATAATAATTATATAATTTGGGTAATTTCAAAATTTAATAACCTTATAAAATAACTTAAATAACTTAAAACTTTATATTATGCTCTAAAAAATTATAAAACCCGAATCTTCATCGCTCTTATAATTAGAAAATTTTATTGAAATAACTCATTGTCAGTTCTTTTGAATATAAATTCTATAAAAACTCAATAAAATTGAAAAAAATAAAAGAATATTTTACTAAAGAAATAGGTTTTTGATGCAAATATGCCCTGCTGCTCTTGAAGGAAAAGTTATTCTTTTTTCAAGAAATTATTGTCGAAATGAAAGTTTTAAAAAGTCTCCAAGGTTAGCTATTTGTCAAGAGAAAGATAAATCATCATCCTTAGAATAAAATAAATGTTCCTCAAAGAACGCTTCTCGATCTTACCTTATATAACTATATGAATTCATATTTCAATAATTCAAAAGGTTTGAAACAAATTCCAATAAAAGCCGACTTGAAAAGGATAAATTATATAGTATAGCCTCTTTTTCTGACTTGCTTGGTTTGAAACTGAAATAAATTTTATTTGAGATTTATACTGTATTTGTATTTGTCAATTTCCAATCACTTTTTCATCATGGGACTTTTTTACATTTGTGTTTCCATCAGTGTTATTAATGATGAAGTAACGCAGATGAATGAAAATTTCGTGAATAAATCCACATGAAAGTAATTCAATTTTACTTTTTCACATTAATTTCCTCTCAAAGTTAAATATTTTGTGACTACGCAGATATCATATATAGTTTCATGCTAAACATTCATGATATACTTTTGATTTTATTCATATGATTAAACTGATTATATTTCACATAAACCTTGAGTTGCCTCTAAAACAAATTTCAACCCGAAGTATAATGAAATTATACATTTTTTTGTAAAATCCTTTTTAGAATATAATCACTATTGATGACCAGCTGCTTCACCATGATTAATAACTGCTAAAATGTTTAATTAATTAACTCTATGAAACTCGGTAGATTCTTCAGAAAAGCATTTTTAAACTTCAAATCTTAGAAAAGGAAAGCAAGTGCAATCTTAAATGTCATACACCCGTATTATTCCCCATATAGCCATCGTCCTCGGTTAAGGGCAGAGCACCTTTTCCGCGATCTGGACGTCCCAGGTTCGAGCTCTGGTTCGGGCATGGTTATTCTCTACCCTGTACACTCTATGTCAGATATGTGAATGAGCCCCCCCCCTATAAAAAGGAGTTTTGTGTGTGTGTGTGTGTGTGTGTGTGTGTGTGTGTGTGTGTGTGTGTGTGTGTGTGTGTGTGTGTGTGTGTGTGTCATCTTCATTTGAGCTGGAAGTCAGACTTCTACCTTTGGGGGCTTTGCCCTCAGAAACTGCTGCATATGTTGCTTAAATAATTAACATTTCTTCAGAGGGCCTTTAAAAATGTCTTAAGTAACAATAACAGAAAATATTTTGTTTTATTTTAAAGATAATTTTTTTGGTATTAAGATGAATCCAGATAATCTCTGTGCTGCTGCTTTTCAGTTATTGTGGTTGAATAACTCCAAAACTTTTCTTAATTCATAAGTGCTTAAAAATTTGAGAAAACTATTCCGATGTGCACATTTTCATCCTGCAAAATACATATTTGCCAAGTTTAAGAGCACTAAGTAAGAAGGTATCGTCTATGGAGCTCCAGCACGCATACAAATACACACTCAAGTACATTGTTATCATGTACAGGAATTTCAATTTCGAAACCAAAAGGAAAACATTTGTATGATCGGAAACTTATTTCAAAAGGAAAAAGAATGTTTTTCAATTCCACCAAAATGCAAATTAAATTTATTTCAATTTCAAATCGACGAAATCGAGGTTGAGTTGATAAATGTTGTTAGTAGAACTAATCCCAGTTTCTATTACTTATATCGATGGGCAGATCAGAATGTATCAATTGGATTAGGGGATGCTGAATTAAATTATAACAATATTGTTAGGCAAGAATCTTTAGGCTTAAAACAGTTGAATCACGCTATGGTGAGCACTCACATTATTAACTTCAGGTCCCGTATTTTTGTATAGTAATAAAAGTCATAGTCTACTTGAGTAGATTAAAAGGTCAATTACATCCGCTGATGGCGTCTATTTTTCTAAACGGTCATTTATTGCTCCAACAAGACAAAGTTACCTACAAGCAACTCTGCTATGTATTAATAGTGCATTTAATGACCTGGATGCCGGATTTCCCGGATTTTAATCCACACGAATATCTGCGGAATGTTATTGGGCGGACTTACTAAGCTTCCAGTTAAACGTCAGGTGCACGAACTGTCAGATCTATTCATAGGTACTTAGTAAGTCTTGTCTCCGAAGCTACACCAGAAACTCATAAAGACAACTGAGGAATTTCTGCAGTTGTTATTACGCCAAAACAACTACAAGGTTTTATATAGATAATCATAGCGTATTTTTTATACTATATAAGAGGATTAAAGTAGTATATATTTAAATAACTTTTGGACTTAATTAACCTTGAAATTCAGTTAAATAAGAGAATTGCGTATATATAATAATATATTAATTTATTGTTGTATACATAACAAAAATAATGAAGAGGGTCCCAAAATTAAAACAAGGTATAAATTAGCTTCCATTCATGTAATAAAAGTGCTTACAACTCTATTAAAAACCTTTGACAGTAGATAATTTAAAGTTAGTAAAATATTTTCTTCTTTGTTGAACAATATTTCAAAAATCATGAAAAATGAATTCAAAATAATAAATGAATGATGCAAAATGAAAATTTTAAATGTTCGCTCACATTGAAATTGAGAATTTTTCCCTTGGATAGTAATATTTAAAACCAATTCTTTTGCTGAAATCAAAAGTCAAACAGCCAACAAGCTCGTGTGGATTCAAGGAACAAATTCAAAGCTGCATCGACAAAATTCAGTCACATCTATGCAAAATAGTCATGAAAAACTTTGTCAAAGGAATGTGTATGTGCCAGCAAAGCTAAAGAAGCCATTTGCCCTATTTATTATTCCGTGCATAACTCTATCTTGTTTACTTTACGATTCAATGAAAATATAAGAATTTAAAGAAAAATAACTGCTTTATTTATTTATTTATTCAAATCTTGCGCTAACACATTGTTCTGTCTTGAAGCACTTCATTTTACTAATAATAAACTATCAACTGTCAAACAACTTTTAATAGAGTTACCAACACTTTACTGCCAAATGATATCAAATTCAAATCTCACATTAATTTTGGGGAATCCTTTAGAGAGAAAGTATAGATGGATTAAAAGCAATATGGAAGTGTAATGAATTGCAAAAAAGCTCAGACATGGATTGATATTAAATAACTTGCGAGCTTAAACTCCAAATGTTAGAGTAAATATAAATTGAAATTACACAATGCTTGGGGGAAGGATTTTTCGTGATTCAAAAAATTCAATTTCATTGAAACATAGCCCACAAAGAAAGTTTTTACCGAGAAACCGACATAAAATTAACATTTCATCTTCGAAATGCATCTCAACTTAATCTTCTCCCAGGGAACGGACTCGCAATAAAATGTATTCATCTAGAGAAAATCTCAAAAGCAAATATTCATTTCAACCACTCAAACAAAGAAAAATGAAAGTAATTTAACGCTCATTACCGCTTCCAGCAGTTCCTCCTTCGGAAACATCTCAACATTTACTCAAGATGCTTCAAAAGCGGAAAAGCATTTGAAAAAAGTGGAAAAAAGACCTCGGAAGATATTAAAAGTGAACTCGGGAAGACACGAGTGTACTTCACAAATTAACACTCGAGTGAGATGCTCGCTCTTTAATAGGTCTTCCTGTTTGGTTCAATTAAGAAGCAAAATTTCTTTGTTTCTTAGGAAGTGGAGAAAGTAAATGGATGTTCTGTAGATTACACATAGTTTATATCTTCTTATTCCTTGGAGATTTATTTGATTTCTTTTGTTTTATTCGACAATCTAAAATGACGTAAATTCGAGTAAGGAATCTAAGAAACCCTGCCAACAAAGTTCAAAAAACGTAGATAATACTCCGATTATTTTTTCTGTTTAACTAGTAAATTAGTATAATTTGACGACATAAATTGGCGGATGAGAAGTAATAATACTGTAATGTTTATTTTAATAAGTTAGCCAAGAGATGATTCAAACCTTGTTGGGGTTTTTTGGCTTTTCGCATCTCTATAACGTACAATTGAAGATATATCAATCCTGAACAAGCAGGAAAGAAATGTACAAAAATTAACATGATTGCGTTTATTAAAACCTTTTTATTTGTTTACAAGTAAATGAGGTTTATAAAATGAGAAAAAGGACTCAAAGGATATTAAAACTGGACTCGGGAAGACACCAGAGTAATTCGCAATTTAACATCCGGTTGAGATAATCGCTATTTAATAAGTCTATCCTTTTGGTTTAATTTAGAATCAAAGTAGGGAAACTTATCCAATATATACACAGTTATATCTATACTATATCTATAATCTATTATCTATTATACAGATTATACACAGTTTGCATCCTTTTACTCTTTGGAAAGTATATTATAAAATATAAATTTTTATTTTCATAATTTTATTGGACTGTCTAAAAAACACTTCAATATGGATAAGGAATCTGAGAAACTATACAAGCAAAATTCAAGAAACTTTGTTTACACAAATGTCTTTTTTTTTCTTGTTTAACTAATAAATGACATAAGCTAGTAGATATTATAATTTGGCGATGTAAGTTAAAAGTGTGTGATGTCTATTTTAATAAGTTAGGAGATGGTCAGATTCAAGCTTTGTTAGCTTTGGTGTATTTCGCACTAACATAGCATACTATTGAAGATATATCAATCATGAGGAGCAGAGAAAAAATTATCACAACCGCGTTTAATACAATCTCTTTATTTGTTTGCAGCTTCATTTCGTATTTTTCTCTCTCTCGGCGAATCTATCTATTTGATGTTGTATGCCAGCCGCCAGATCGTCAGAGCTACGCTGTATTTGTCAAAAATTTAAAGTAGTAAATAAAGGAGAATAATGTCATTTCAGCTAATGATGGTTTCAATTACTCAAAAAAGTATTGCTTGCATTGTTTATCATATATAAAATCGCTATTTTTATATTGGTATGGTTAAATTTATCATATCATTTCTATATAATTCTTTCAAAGAATGATTATATTATTAGAAGGAGAAATTCCTGCAACGTACAATGAATGTGGTGAAATTCATTTTAATCGAATCTGGATCAGTGACGAGACGAACTTTCACCAGTAGGGATAATCATATCACTGACTCTCCGTCCCACCCGAAGGCGCTCGGAAATAAATTCTAAATGACCAGACCGCTGCAACAGCGTCACTGGCGGAAACTGTGATTGAATACTAAGTACCATCACCGGCCACGATACAACCCTACCCGAAGGAAATACCCGTCATCAACGGGAGGAGCCAGAATCTCAAACTTTATTGTACCTACAGGGTTCGCTAAATCCAACCATCATGCCTGAAGCATCTCATCTTCAATTAAGAGTGCCTCCAAGGGGTCACACCAGCATTGATATGTTAACAAAGAAAACTGGAGGTTCAGTAACAGACTGAAAATTCTCAACATGCAATATTTGTTCGGTAACTGCACCCACACAATTTCTTGTCTGTTATCTACTGACGGCTTCATTTGGCTACTTTTTTTTATCGGAAATATCACCGGTGAAGCTTATTTTATCGTGTTGAATGACGGTGTTATCTTATTCTTGTATGGCATAGAAAAGATAAACTATTATTAGTTTAGGCAAAATGGTACTCACTCAACGTAACTTCGATCTCTTTGCGGAACATTTTCACGATAGGCTGTGCAGGTTGGATATATATATATATATATATATATATATATATATATATATATATATAATTGAAACTATAATACTATAATTTTACTAGAAATTCGTCACTTTAAAATAATTAGAGAATATAACATCTAAAAAATTAATTTGCAATAATTATTGTGAATTGAAAGAAACTAGTTTCTTTAAACAACTGTCCATACCTTTCATAATAATTTACATGAAGATACCTCATTTGAAAGAGAAAATGAAGTCAAATACCAATTATTTTCCTTACTTAGTTTCAACCTAAAGTGATTCAATCATTTTACTCTTAAAAAGAAATTGAAATCATTTTCGTTTTATATTAATGAGTTATCAAATAATGTTGCATTTAACGCCTTCCCCCTAAATAAATTAAAATTACTTACTTCCACATGATAATTAGCATCAACACATCTATCTGCATTTAAACCAGCTTCAGATAAGAATTTAGATCTTTTGCTTTCATTCAGAAATGTGGGTATTTCTGTCCGATAGTTCACATAATGGATCTCCTATCATTTCTTTCTCAAACTCCGCGATGTATTGGGATAAAATAACTCATTTCTTTCCGTATAGAAAAAAAACCCGGATAAAATACCACCTGTCTCTTCTGTTCTCCAACCCACTCTTCCTGACTAACGGGGGAGGTAAACGCCCTCTGACCTAATCGATACGCACCTCCGCACAACCACTTCCCATGGTTTTATTTTGAAATTCAACCCGTCACGCTTTGCATGGAAGATTTTTGTATCCGTATCAGTATATGCAAATTATTATCTGAAAAGTCCTTCCTTATCTCAGAAAGGGTTCGATAAATTATTATTCAGATTACCATTTCGATAATAAATAATAAATACATAGTTATAACCATTTTCACTTATAATAAAGGTAAATGCATGCTTTTGTGTGTGTTTTTCTGTAGTTCTAAAGGCTAGATCATTTGATCTTGAACTACCAAACTTGACATATATATGAGGCTGACATACTTTACAAAGTAAAAATACGTACTTTTGATAATTTTTTTAAAAAAATAATTAGAATTCCAAATAAAAATTCAACAACCTTTTGGAGTTTCAGCCGAAATAAGTTCTGAAAATATGACATTAAAAAAACGGATTTTTACATCATCTTCAAATTCAAAAATTCAGAAAACAAGAGAAAGGTGTAGTAAAAAAAGTGGAATCATCTAAATGTAGCGTAAAATACGGATGAAGAAGCTATTAAAACAAAGTTACATAAAATATTTAAAACTTTTAGTGATCATTATTTCGGCACCAAGATTGCTAATTATACAATAGTATTATTAGCAATTTTATAATCCTTAAATGATAAATTCATTTCGTACTGATATTAAATTCTATGTAGAATACGCGAAAATTATTGACTTTTTTCATTACTATAACATTTTCTGACGTTTTAGTCTTTCATTTTATTTTTAATATTCGTCTACAATCATTTTTGGGATGGATTATAACTAGTTCCCTTTTTCGTTACCTACATTCTAACAATTAATTAATTTCATGACAATAGCAAGTTTAAGCGATAAATGTACAGAATGGACAAAAAGTCTGCAAAAACTATAAAAATTTATAAAACCCTGAAAATTAAGTAAAATAAAAAACGGTTTGCATGTTTAACATTGATAAGTCATAGGATTATTTTTAACCTAAGAGAATAATTATACTAAAAACAGTTGACATGACATTCCAAACATAAGTGAAAGAAAAGATATTCAAATAACAAAAATAATTTTAAACCATTTCAATGGGACTTGAGTTTCCAATTGCTATAACTTATCTGAAATTGGATGAATTTTACTAACTAGCACCATTTTCTGTAAACAGGAAAAGAATTTTGCTTCAAAACTGCTTGCTTTGGAGAAATATTTCTTCTTTTATATTTATCGATCCCAGTATTTGCTCCAAAAAGGAAAATTTTTAATTTGCATTGAATCTTAAAGTTTACGACGGATCTGTGTTATTAAAACTAGAATGGACATACATTTTTATTATAGCCATTATACGAAATTATGCTTTAGTATGTGTAATAACAATAAAACTCCACTTAGAATGGGTTATTCAGATATTAAAAATGATATTCCAATAAAGAAAATTCTGTAAATGCTTTCAGATAGAAATTTTAACTGTCGGTGCACTAAAATGAATTCAATATCTAAAGCTAAATAGCTTAATTTCAATAACAAATGACACCTTCATTGAAAAAAACAAATAGTGTGCAATATTCTTTAGTTTTTCTTGCTGTACCATGCCTTTTTGTTTGTGTTATGTTTTTAATGTCTAAAAATGTTTTTTGGACATATTAAAAGAAATTTTATTTTAAACAGAAATGCACTATGTAAAAATAAAACGTTGCAAAAAAAGGAACATGCCACGATTTCTACAGGAAAAATCCAATATCAGTGTAAGAAACTTGGGAGAGAGAATTTGGACGGACAATTAAATTTGCGGGCGGGGGACTCTGAATCAACTAACATTATCGGGTTGAAAACGATCTTCTTTGAAGTTAAGCTTAAAGAAAAGAAAAGACATATAAAAAAAGCATGTTCTTGTTACTTATAATGGAATTTGTCATAGACAAGCCCATAGACGAAGTCAGCAATTTTAAGCCTAGAGAGACTCTCTTGCTTTTCAGTAGCTCCACCTAAAGCCAAGAGTACTTTAATTATTCCCGCAACAGAATCATTTTTACGATGCGGACTTCCTTCTTGCATTTTGAACTCTCATCTAAAGATAATTTAGACTTGAATCAGAGAATGATCACTTCTGAATCAGTACCTCTCTGAACAAGGAAGAATTTATGACCTCAATGGATTTATACGTTTGCCAGCAGCCATGCACTTACGGACAGTCTTTGGCCGGTGTGGTTCAAACTCACAACTCAAGCGATGCGAATCCAACCCCTTTATCAACCAGGCTATCCTGACCTAAAACAGAATGCAAAAGTGACAAAAAAACTTATATAGAAATTATAGACAAGGCTCTCGAAATTTCGACCAGAATTTCTGGCATGCAGTTGAAGTAGGAACTGAAGGGAACTCATTTGAGAACTTTTCTACTTTATCTCCTACAATCCCAATAGCTGTCAGAAAGGCGAATGCTGAAGTTTTCAGATGATTTGATGTGTTTCATACAATTTTGCATTATCATGATGTAAGTAGGAGAAGGGAGTGTAGATAGTTAGGTCGTCTAACGAGTCAATGGACCAGACCACCATGACCAACAAATTCTTTTAAAACACAATAAATCAATAGAAATAAGGATTTATTACAGTTCATTAGTGAAATACCATCAAGATACACCTTGAAAAGATCATCAGTTAAATTACTTCTTTGCAAAGTTTCGATTGCACTTGCTAAAAAATTTCCCCTTCTCTTTAGAAAAGGCAACTTGACGTAAAGTCCTTTAAGTAACAGCACGAAAAATATTGATCTTAATATTTTCAACCAAAGGCTTTTGGACTGCATATACATTAGCAAATTCTTTACGAATGAGACAAACGCATTTTCAAGTAAAAATTATTGTGCTATTACTACTGAAATGTTGGTTTCAATTATTACTTATAATAAATCGCATATAAAAAAAAATTCAAGCAATTATTGGATATTTTTAAATTAAAAAAAAATCTATGATTCGTTTCTAAAAATTTAGAATATAGGTAGCATTTCGTTTTCGTATAACATAACCATAATTTGATAGATAAATTATTTTAGTTTCACTAATAGTTTTAGCTATTTTTCTCAAAAATAAAATCTTTCACTCTTCAAAATGCAAAAGGTAAATGAATGAAACTTTGTAAAGCTATAGATATTTAACTTGTGTGTGTGTGTGTGTGTGTGTGTGTGTGTGTGTGTGTGTGTGTGTGTGTGTGATCATGGTGTC
>JAPMOQ010023315.1:2611732-2679530 GCA_026543055.1 Argiope trifasciata | reverse complement strand
TGTGTGTGTGTGTGTGTGTGTGTGTGTGTGTGTGTGTGTGCCCGTTCTGAAAATGGTAAATGGAATGTTTTCTTTGAAGATCTTGATACATGTTTACCAGACAAAGTATCATAATACTTGTTTCTATTATCTTTTTTTTTATATTTCACACAACTTGAAACATTTAGTATTATTTCAAAAGATATGCAAAGTATACATTTTGGTTTTATTGACTATAAATTTAAAAGCCGTAGTAAAAATATTTATGAAATTCAATTTCCAAAAAGGGAATGCCGTTTAACTTTTAATAAATCTCATATTAAAAATCCATTTGAACTTATATAACTCCGATTCTTTTGAGCAGCCTTAAATAACTTGCTTTGTCATCTTTAAGTAATTTATTGTCTTTCTCCCTTTAATGCTAACAAATTGTTATCTGATACATTGAATACACTGTTCACGTTGATCAATGTTATGAATTGTAAACATTAGTCGTGTAAATTTATTCTTCGCTCAGTAGATCCCTTAAGAAAATCCATTAGATAAATCCATTAAGAGAAGTGTTACTATGAAAATGCATATCAAGGAACAGCGTAGCTAAACAATGACAAGAATTGCAAAGCGATGTTCATATAATTGTTTACAGAAAATTTTATGTAACATTTTCAAGAACCCTCAAAAAGCGGTCTGCAAATAACTCAATTTTTTTCAAGAAATGAGCTCGGATAAAAGACGACATACTTATTAATAATATTATATGAATATATAATAATTCATTATTACATTTTTATGTGATTGTATATACTTTTTACAATTTTAATGGTCGTTGAATAGTCAAAATGCTTATATTTATCCACATGTCTTGCTCGTAAATTATAGAGAATCAAATCGAAATAAATGAAGCATTAAGCAATTGCCTGATAAAGATGAAATAGAAATAAGTTATGATAATCAAGGAATTATCTCAAACAACCTGCTTTCTGATATACTTTTTCCAACATTTTAAAACTGATGTTTATTCAAATTGGGAATGCATGTTATTCCTTGGTACTTTTGATTTAAAAAAATTCTTTATAATTACAAAAAAAGAAAGAAAAACTTTTATTTCTTCTGTAATAATGTTGTAAATGAAAATACTTTTCCGCGTATTTAATGATCCTAATGTTTGTATTCTTCCACAAGTATTGTTCATAAACTATAGCGAATCGAACTGAAATAAATCAAACAATAAGTAATAACATGTTATTGCTGAAATTCAGGTAAGTCATGATAATCAAGCAATTATCTCGGAAAAAGTTGTTTTCTGATATAAAACCTTTTTTTAGTGTTTATTCAATACAATTGTAAAAAAATTAATAATTAATATAATTATCATTAACTTATTATTATTGATAATAACAATAAATATATAAATGATTATTAAATTTTTAAAACATTTTAAATTTACATAATCAACAGAAAGTGTATCAAATATATCCAATTTAATACATTCTATGATTTTAAAAAGTTCATTTGGGTTATTTGCAAAAATAACATATATAAATTATATCAATTGAAAAAGGTAATAATAATAAATTACACTTAATATCTACTGGCTTTCGCACCAATATCGTTATTCCTTTTTGAGGTAAACACTAATACACATATTACAACAAGAATTACTTTTGAGTAACTCTAAAATTAATTCCATAGTCAACATTTCTAGAAAGCCGGGGAACTCATTTTGCAGCCGCAAGACGTTATCTTTGCCATTGGACGCTTAAGGGATAAACAGTCTCAGCTACCAATCACGACGCAGAAATCCGGCGATTAAACCGGGACACAATGTCCACAACATTAAGCAACAAACCGCAGTCTGTAGTATGTCTCAGAGATACATAGAAATCCTGATTCAGCTGTTTTAGCGAGAAACTGTCGGCATAATAACAGAACCTGTCATACATGGGCATTTGCTTTGAAGAATATTTGATGGGAAATCAAAATAGAATTGCTTATGTTATATCTGAATAATATTTACATTTTAGATTTATCTTGATCCTGACCGATCAAATAAGAAAGCAGAATTTCAGATAATTAGTTTATTTGCAGCTATATATATACATAACAACAATTTGCTCTAGTCTAGGTTAAAATATTTGATATTTACATCAGTTGGATGTAAGTGATATTTACACAGCAGTCGAAGGTTTATCGAAAAATAAGTTCTCGGAGAGATTAAACCACAAAAAATTAAAACAGATTGTAGTTAACATGGCTACGCCAAGGGCAGCTCTAGGAATCCATCGAACTTCAACTAGTGAAGCGTAATTCAACAGTCCGTAACTCAAAGAGTTTCTGTCCCCCTTTTTTCCATCGCATTTTATTTCTGTCAAATCTCCGCCTCTCATTTCACATTGGTAGTCTTGACTTCTCTATCACCCAATATTTGTTCAGCAAAATGTCCCTCTCAGTGGTCACCAATCGATCACGGGAATGTCCGTTAATGATACGTCCACATTACTGACTATCTTGGTGCAATAATAGTAATAACTGGTAATTATAATTCCTTCACAATGGGAAAAATTTAGCATTCAGATGGTTTGATACTCCTTCTCCTTCAAGGTGCAATAAATTTCTCTTAAACGATGAAACCCCACGCGTGGCTCTTAAACTGGGCATCACTAAACACCAGATGCGATGACCATTTGGGTGAAGAAGATTCCCCATCTGGCAATATGGAGGCATTTAACAATTGAGAAATTTAACAGGTGATTACACAGCTGGCTTGAAATGCCAATTATCAGCAATGAGAAAGGAGAACGTTACAATGTCTTCCATTAAAGAATCTATGTAAAAATTATATTAAATACCATGAAGAGTTTTTTTTATATTTGTGCAAATGCGAAAAACAAAACTATTATAATCTTACAGAAACTCGATGTCTAGATTTCGATAATTCTCTGAGTTTTACGTTTCCGTAAGTCCAACAATAATTTTTGATCTAATATCTGCCTACTTGAATTTTTTTAAGAAAACAGTAATTCAAAAATACAATAAATTATTTGGATAAAATTTAACATGTGATTTTTACACAAAGATTATACATTTTATTTTCCAATAGAAATTCTATATATCTCCTCCTTAATACGAACATGAGCATTCTACCAACAAAAATAATAACTGCTGTTGAGTAAGGGATTTTTTACACAAGAACGTAGATCTATGTAACAGTTTGGAACCAGTGAAAACAAGCACACACACTCTTGCTACACAGCACAAGCGGGTGCCATAATGACCTGGTGTTTAGATCTCTGTTTCAAAAAATGAAGATTTCAGGTACGAAACCCGATTCCACCGAAGACTCATAGTGTAAGTGGTTTTGGTGTATATTGATTCTGTCGGGGCTAAGTGTCATCTCGATAGTGTGGTGCGAGACTGAGAGGGGCCACATCTCATGTGTCGTCTTCTTCATCTCACAGCGTTTCAGAAGAACGAAGTCCATTGAAGAATAGTCCTAAGATTGGTTTAAAAAGATGTGACATTAATATTACAGAAATGAACTACAAAGGGGGGTTTTCAAATTGTTATGAAACTTAAAGTGAGTCACGCTCTATATAAATAGAGCTTAATTAAAGCTTAAGCATCGTAGCCACGATATTACGAATTAAGGATTTCATTCGTAACAGAAGTTAATTACTAAATATGATAAGAGGGAGAAAGCTCCCTCTTAATTATCTCTTGTATATGATAAGAGGGAGAAAAATGATAAGAGGGAGAAAGCTCCCTCTTAATTATCTCTTGTAATAATGAAAGTGATTGCGAGCCTTTTAATACTTCTACCGTACAGACACATAGAAGCGAAGAGGTTTGACATAGATAAGCTTTGCTGTCTAGTAAACTGATGACTATTTTTTTGAAATCTTTATTATAATTTCAATTAATTAAAAATGAAAAAAAAAACATTTTGAAAATTCATAATTTTTCTTTTAAATGATATTAATTCATCATCCGTGACTTTTTAAAATTTCAACAATTTTTTAAAGTATTTTAGCAAAATTTTCAAAGGTATTTCTTCTTACTGAATAAAATTAAAACCATGGTTTCATCGAATAATTTTTTGCGTTTCCCTCAATTATTTAAACTTTCAGGGAATTTCTTTTTAACATCCAAACAGTTCACATGAATAATAAGCGGGAGAAGTTATAGTACTTCGAATGGCAGTGTTCAATTAGAAAATAATTACTATAGTACTTAGATTTTTAATATTACTATGATGTTTAGGGAATTGTAGAAAAGCTTATGTTCGTATGTCAGAACAATTACTTCTATTAAGATAAATTAAAACAACTTGACTTAAGTGTGCACCACAATTTGATACTTAAATATAACTGTTTTAACGTTTCTAACAAAAATACTTCAGAAATCATGAATATCATTATATGCATAAACATTTAATAAAAGCAGCAATATACCGTAAATATGTAACGTAAAAAAATTCAAGGGTGTGAGAATGTGTACCTTAACACACAAAAAAGAATCTACAGAGAGGTCTAAGTAAAAACGTCTATTCCAAGGTATTACCTTACAAAGAAATCACTTCCTTTCTAGTAACCTTAGATTAAACAGGGCTTTTGTGGGAAGTTAAAGCAGCCTCTTTTGAAATGGTAAACACACCTCAGAAGAAAAAAATAATAAAAGGAGACTTTTAGATCTTTAATTAGGAAAGGAGCTCTTCGTTCCATTTTCAAAGAGTGTCTCGATTCTCAGAAGACTCTCCAACTAATCACTTTCGGCAAAATATTTCCTTTGGGACTCGCCAGCTTTCGAAATCTACTTCGTCTCACTCTTTATTGACATTCATGGTATTTGGTTGGAAATAACAGAATAAATATAGAGTGTTTTGCCTCACATTTAACGATCATAATTTTTTGTGCTTATCCACATGTCTTGTTCCTAAATTAGACTGAATCGAATCAAATCAAGCATTAAGTAATTACCTGACATGGCTAAAATTGAGATAATTCCTCAGTTTTTTCCAATATTTTAAAATTGCTGTTTATTCAAAATGGGAATTCATGTTCCTCCTTGCTACTCTTAATAGTTAAAAAAAATCTTTTTGATTGCAAAAAAAAGCATTCATTTGGTCAAGAATATGTTTTAAATATTAAATATTTTCTCTCATATTTAATGGTCCCTCTTTTGTCTTTCTCTCCCTCTCTGTATGTGTGACCAAAAATGATAAAATGTTTTACATTGAATAAATGTCACAGGTTTTGACATGACACATATTTAGCAGAGTGAATATCATAGCAATTGTTCCGAATTTTTTTTACATTTCACACAACTTGAAACATTTAGTGTGTATGTTTGTTTGTGTGGCATCACCACATGTTTCCACATGGGTTTTTTACAGGGGCTCGCTTCTTTTAGACTAATACGGGTGCCAATATCCAGAGGTACCCAAAGATCTTTTTCTTCCCTTGTTTTGAGTGGTGTATTGGCAAAAGCCTTCCACTTGTATAGGTTTCCAAGCCCTCTGTTGATGGATAAAACGAATTTGTGACCACATATTTGATGTATGGTAATTTTCAGTGTGAAATTATGGTGATATTGTGAAATTATGGTGGCTGAAAAATTTAATGTTAGCTGTGAAAAAGAGAATAAATTACAATTTTACTAGACAGAAAGAGATCTTAAACTACTTCGGCATAAAATAATATCTGTAAAAGTTTGCGGCTTTATGGTAAATGAGTAAGTACGATTCACTGACAGGAAAATTTGCAGATCCACGAGGATGTGTAAAAGAGATTCTTTCCACGTTAGTGGAAAGTGAATTAAAAGAATCCCTTTAATTTTTATGAGCGTTTCTTGCTCGGAACAGTGAGAAACTTGCTCGGAACAGTGTGGATGGTGATGGTTATTTTGTAGTAACAACCTGTGTTTTGACATACATGGATAATCAGAGGGAACTTAATCAATCGGGATACCATCTTCAAATAACTACTTCAAGATGGTAATCCAACTCGACCCGGAATCTTTCAGTGCCACGTTTTGATTCAAATAACTATCTGATAAAAAATTAAATTTGGGACAGATTTTTGGAATGCGTTTCTACAATAAAGTTAGGTTATTTTCAGATGATACGCCGGTTAGCGTAGAGTCTTGAAATGATCCAGCTTCAATTCACATGCTTATTAGTTTAAAAATCTTTAAGAAATTAAATTTTTGAAGTATCTTTTAGTCAGAAAGACAAGATATTCCCAGGCACTTCAGATGGCGTGAATTATCAGAAGGCCACAATTTTAACTCAGGTAGCAAATATTTTAAGATAAGATATTTTAAAGAAAAATTAATTACAAGTTTTTACCCTCGACTCTGTTCGCTTGGAAATTTTGATGTATATTTTGACATCAAAATTTCATTTAACATTTGATTTTAAATACATCAAACTCTAAAAAAATATCAAATAATGACAAATAAAAAAACTTACCTAAAAATGATACATTTAAAATTATAATCATATACAAAAAAATATATAACATGAATACACTTTAATAACGTAAAAATAATTTATTTACATTGTATACTCAAAATAAAACCAAACAGCAAATCAACCCCTGTCAAATTCATTTTATTTATTTATCGAGATTGAGATAGCTACAACAGCATTATACACATAATTTTTAAACTTTTAATTTAAATAAAAAAACTGTTATCAACAATCACAAGCGAACTTTCAACACTAGTTGTCTTAACGCACATGTCTGACTTTCCTACTCCAGTTGGGGTAAGGTAATACAGATTTTAAAAAAATCATTTCCTTTATTCTGATTTATTTTAATTTAAAAGTACTTCAGAATGAATCCAAAAGATAGATTAATTAACAACATTTGATTTTAAATACATCAAACTCTAAAAAAATTAACAAAATCGTTTGAGATAATCGGTCGAAATTCTACTACCCCGAACCTGATTTCTGTTGGGAAAAAAAACCAAAGCCTTACTCATATTTGGCGGGATTTGGCCTCAGCTTTTTGGCGCGAAAGTTACTTTTTAATGAATAAAAAATGAACCACTCAACTGACCGGAATAAAAATTAGCCAATGTTCTATTCCTGACTATAGTCTATCTTTGTGCTAAATTTCATCCAATTCTGTTCTGCCGTTCTGGCGTCATTGAGTAACAAACACCCATCCAAACTTTCATATTTATATATTAGTATAGATCTAATTAACTCTCATAGGGAAATCAAGATCATCAAGAGAGCAAGGTCATATTAAATTCTTTGATTTATCAATTTCCAAACCAAATAATTATTTATTAAGCAATTCTTCGATAAAGAAACTTCAAACCCCAATAGTTATTAATATTTTATTACATTTTTGAATTAAATATGGTTAATAAAAATGATTCCTACTTATAATCCGATACATTCTCTAATCTTTTTACTACCAACATAATTTTTTAAATGTTATTTTTAAATTGACTTTTCCGTAACAGATTCTCACATCTGATATCTGATTTTATTAAGTACTTCAGTTCTTGTTTCCAGGATGATAAAAATTGATGGCATTGATTTTGTTTCCGGAGCTGTTACTTTTATTCTAAAGGAAAATGACATCCGGAAGCATTTTTTATTTACTTCGTCTAAATCTTGGAATCGCGAAAGGAAAGAAACACGTACACATGACAAATCGTTAAATCAATCCTATAGGCCATAAACCTCAGGCTGCAATCTGCTTCTTTTGTTGAAATTCTGGTGATACGGTTATTCCGCCAAGACAGTTTCGATCCCACATTGAACATTCACTGCGCATGTGCGAGGGTATTGGATGACCTACTTGAGAATAAAGCCAGAAGAGTCAAAAAAATCTAAAAGTGAGACGAGATGCGGGTTACACGAGATTAGGTTTTTGTCGACACTGTTTTGGCGGGGGACTTTTGGCCCGTTTAATTAATTGCTCGTCTTGGGTTATTAAAACATGAGAAAAATATTTTAGATCTTCGACTGCCCTAAGCTTGTTACTTTTGTGATGTATGAATAGTGTTTAAGATGCACCGAAATAATAAATATGAAATATTTCGCACAATATAAAATTGTTAATATTTATGCTATCATAATTGTTACTTTGTGCCTTAATAATATAAGTCCAGGACAAATTCGAATTTTTGTTTTTCGTTTTATTTTACTCATTTTCTTGTCTTCTATTTTAATTCTAAATGCAGTGAAAGAAATCCTTTAATTACAGTGCCCTAGATAAAATAATTTATTTCCTATTTGTTGTAGATAGTTTAAAAAAACATTTAATTAAATAGAATTTGTAAAGATAAAATATTTTTCCTCTGCAAGTGGCATGTACAAATGTAAACCTCAATGCATTATATAATCGTCACATTGCATGCTATTCATATTATATTATACGATAGATCCCAATATGTTGTTGTTTCTTATGGCACTTTACAAGCCCGCTGACAGAAAGCTGTCAGTGTCACTTCTTTGTTCAGTAGCACCAACTAGGGACAAGAGTATGACGACTACTTCATGCCTCACATTCGCTTGCATAATTCCTTTTTACAGGGTGGGTGGCATATTCATACAACTCCCATATAGAACACAGAAAAACAACTATAACCGAACCGAGAGGCCCAGATAACGTTGAAGTAACGCTATCCCAATGCTAGGACGCCAGCTATGTCCCAATATTAAACAATCATAGTCCCTTCTAAGTTCAATTACATAAATATTTAAATGTACAATTATGCAGTCTGTAATCAACCACTATTTCGGGTTCATTACTGTAAATTTTACCCACCTAATATTCTGTGCAATATTAAACTAATCTGGTTGCTTCGTACAATAAAATAAATAAAATTTAATGTACTCAGTCATATTAATTTTTTTGTATGTTTTAGAAAAGTAATACTATCATCATAATTCATTTTCGCCCTAATACAGAAGTCAAATTTAGGGTTCTTTTTTTAATAATTGCAAAACAACCATTTTTAAAGTCAAAATATTGATTTTTCAAAGTATCAAATTCATACAGGAATATCTTCTTCCCTGACAACAGCTATGTAACTCAAACAATGCGTCGCTGAAAGCAACCCTGTTCAATAATCAAAGCACAGAAGTCAATTGGTCTACACTGCAAGTAACGCCCAGATAGCTCAGACTAAAATCTTCCAGGATACATTTTTCCAGATTATAAATCCAACCGGAAGATTCGCCTCAATTCTTAGAAATAGTCCGAATCTCACTATTACATCCTTACAAAACCTGTCTTCATTTTATTTTAATTTCCTTAAACACATTATCTTTATCACAATAACTTTTTTTCAATAGTTTGATAGTTTAAATTCTATTTCTTAAAGATGTACCATTCAAGCCTTAATAAAATAGAAACAAATATTAAGTATCCAGTTCAAAGGTTATTTCATCTAAAAAAAAATATTATTTGCAGCTCCTCTGAACATAAGTTATTTCCTTTTCCTATTCGGATCATTTACTTTCCTGCAGCCAGATGGCTCTCTTTATCCTAGAACTTCCAATATATCTTTGTAATATCGATATTTCCCATTTTTTTCTAGCAAAGAAATTTGTTTGGTATATGAACATTAAATATACAATATGGTATTGATTTATAAAGATATCGCTTTGTATTTGCTCCTTAGTTATGTATGCAATAAATAATTTTTATCAAGTCTCTTTGTATTTTTTCCTATAAGCTATTTTCTCTTCATCTTACTTTTTGAGTATCCATCTTAGTTTAATAATTGATAGAGATCCTTTAATTCCCCGCCAGAAAATCTTATTTGCAATACAATAAACTATTCGAAAAGTGCTTATAGCATAATGTTTTTCAAAACGGAGCTTACTCTGGTGCAGTTCTTGCATTTTTAAATAGCTTTAAAACTTCATAAGTAGAATATTATGAAAGATTTTTGGACGCTGATGTATTTAGATACTATTTTGCTTTTTCTGCATTATATTGGATTTTTGATAAGTGCTATAGGCCTTCAGCTGTTTTTTCTCAACACTTGCATTTCATAATCAAAGAATACTAAATTCCAATCATTATTTTATTCATAAATTCTTCATAAAAATTGGCATTTCATATAAAAAGATTGTTGATTCCAATTTCTTTTCTGTGCGTGTGTTTTTTATCTTAAATTCTTAATCTAAATATCTTACTTCTCAACTATAATAATTTCTCCCCAAATGAAAGTTCGTTACATATATGCAACGTGTACATATAAAAGTAATAATATATAAATATTTACATATTATTACATGTATGTATAAATATTCATATAAATTGAAAATATTAAAGTGCAGTACATATAAGCATATATAAAAAACAGTTCCTCTATTTTTTGCATATATATTGTTTTATATACTATTGATTGAATGCAAACATTTAAATAATCTTTTTAGTTAATTTTTTTTCTTTCTAAATGGCAACTTATCCTTTCATATTGACGAATGGATTGGATCAAATATTAAAACAACCTGAAAAAGTTTGAACTTATTAATGACTGAAAGAATTAATTCCTTTTTTTTTTTCCTATATTAAAGTTTCTTTTGGAAAGAGATCAAAGATATTTTCAAGATGAAACTCGGCCAGTAAACGAGGACATACCCAAACAAACACATCTTTTTCAGTGCTCACAGGTTATCATAGGGGCATCGTTTGATATTCGATTTTACATGTAGAGAGGCAATCTCATAGATGGATTTCTGGTAGAATCGATGCTCGGACCTGCAATTTTAAGTTTAGTTTAGCTAGTTACTTTAGTTATATTAACGTTTCTTTTTAAAGCAGCAGTTAGGCTTTTTTGGGACGGATCTCGCAATTTTGACACGTGGTCTGATTGACTCCTGAGATAGAACATCTTTTCCAAACTTCCACACTGCACCCGAGAAAGAACTATTGACCCCAAAGAATTTAACTTGCACCAGACAGGTCACCCTTATTACACGAGTTCTTCGGTGGAATAGGGTCCCGAACCCGCAACCCTCTGAAGCCGATGCCTTGCCATAACGACACCCTGCATTTTTTAAGCTCTGAAATAGAAATATAGCAAATTACGTTGCTTTAATTATTTGTTGTGTCTTTGATTTTTATTATGTATTGAACAATACCTGAGCTAATTTTTTTTGTTAGTGTGACGAATAAAATGAAAAGTCCTTTACACCCTTTTGCAAGGAAAAAATGAGTCTCTTCCTCTTGTTACCCCCTAAAACTTGCCTTCTCATCAATCACAATCTAATTATGCATATATTATGTTGCATTGAAAAATAGAACTGACGTTATTTGATTAAAAACACCATTGATTTGCTACATTGATGGGAATAAAATTCTACTGACAGTCTTACCTACTGGTAAGACTGTCATATCAAAATGTTTTCAGAAAAAAAAAACTCCATAGACACCGTTTTCATACAGCTGATAAGGCAGAAACTACATTAGTTGTGTTAAAATCCTGTTTTATTTTTTCATAAACATAACAGTTCTTTTGGATGGATCTAATCAATCTTTTAACTTATGACGAGGTCGATACTTACGCATTCTTTCTTCTCAAATTTCTGTTTAATAACAGTAAAAAGATATTTCATCCTTGTCTTCAGATTTAATTTGCACCAGACCTTGTTGGTCTTCTGACACTGAATTTTGAATCTAGCATTCCTGGATACTCCAAGTCTTACTGTCAGACCTTGATATCAGGATAAGCATATAAATTACCTGACTTAAATTAAGATTATTGTAAGTCTTGTGGAATCAAATTTTGAAACTAGTATTCTGCGATATTCCAAGTCTTACTGTCAGACATTGGTATCAGAATAAAGAGATAAATTACCTAGCTTAAATTAAAATTCTCGTGCATTCAGTTTTGAATCTGTAATCCTCCATTCTCAAAGTCTTACTATCAGACTTTGTTATCAGAATATAGGGAGACAGCTTCACAATTATTCATATTTATTTCTAATTATTTACAATTATACTCCCAAAGTTTCAAACTGTAAATATAATCTATATAAATAAAAAACGAATGTTTGTCTGTGTGCCTCTTAAGCACTGCCGTGCCATCTAATTGAGATTAAACTTTGAATACTTATTACTTCGACTTATTGGGTGGTTATAAGCATAGTAAAATTATGTAATCTATGTAAATAAAATAAATATATAATTTTTGATACGAAAATAAATGGTCTTCTTTCTAGCATTCCTTATTAAACAAGACAATTATTTTAAATTAATATATTTCCGAAATTATATTCCGAATTATGTCCAAACGATATTTTCAAAATTATTTCTTTTGCTGCAGCAAAGCGCAGTGTAACAGCTTGTATAACATATACACAACATTTTCTTTTATCAGACGAGGTTCCAGCTCGAAAATCATATACTCTTTTTACATGTTGCCTTTGACTCAAATGACAGCTTTCAAATTATCTTATTAAAACGCAAGCTGCGCATTATAAAGCCTTATTTTTCTATCATCATAACCCTACTATATACCATAATAACTTTTTACTATAAAACGACAGTGATATCTAGAAGAAATGACAGCGAAATATCTCATGATGCAATTATTCCACAAAATTACGACATATTATTTGCATCATATCATCTCTTGTAAGAACTCACTTCTTCTGAAGCAGACGTTTAAAAATAAATTAAATGTGTCTGGTCTATTAATCACAGGATTCTACCCATTCAGATGTCTTGAGCTGGACGTTGTAAGGTCTCGCACAAAATCTCTGCGTTTTTGAACGAAAGCCTCGAATCAATTTGTTTTTGAACACTTGCCAGAGATGCTTATCACAGATAAAGGCTTTTTTCCCTGTCTTTGTTCGCGTGATGTCTGTTTCAGTAAATTTTACCAAACTGATGGGTTTCAGTAAGGGAAAAAAACAGCTTCTCTATAGCTACTGGTTTCAGAAGCGCAATTTATTAATTTGCATTAATAAATAATATATTTTAATTTATTAAATATAAATGAAAAGTAAGCAGTGGAGTCTACTATTTTCATATGCAAATATCTATTCTTGTAATATGGTTTAACATTTATAGAATATTTTAAATATTCTAATAAATAAAATATTTTAAGAAGGAAATCTGTTAAAAGCATTTATAAGATTGAAAAAAAAATTATCTTTAAGAATCGAAATAAAAAAGATATGAGGGCACGTTTTTATAAATGTGGAGTTAAAAATACTTTCTTCATTAAGAGTTTAGATATTAAATCAAAATCGTAAAGCGTGAGACACGAATAAAACTATTAAAACTATTATTAGGCAGCATTTCTTAGCCTTTTTTATGATTTTTGGAGTATCCTTTGACTTACATGACTGTTTTACATAACCTAACCTTATTCATTATATATTCCATATGCCAGGTGTCAGAAAGAAGTACTATCCCTCCCGATATTACAGATCTAATAGATAAAATATCTATTTGAACTAAGTTTAAGCGTATTCCTCCGGGGAAGGGCACCTCGAAAAGAGTATGAGATACTTTCGGTATGGTGTTTGGATCTCTCCACCCTGGAAGACACATAAATAGGTGAATATCTAGCTCCTCCCACCGACTTACTTCATTCGGGAAGGGCTGTACCGTGGACGGTGCTGACCCTTAGGACTCAACCACGGTTCCTGTCAATGTCACTGGTCATTTTAATCAGTTTTCTTTATCCGTGGCCCTTTAAGCGGTTAGGAGAATCAGTGATATAACTTACTTCCTAATCATTTGACTTACCTCTGGGAATGTATAACAACACTCTATTCAGTTCAGGATTATTTAAAATAGAATAAGAAAGCCTCAAATCATTAATTAAAATTTTAATTGATTCGAAACTTTTTTTCTTATGATATTCATTAAGCTTTAATTTTTTATTATAATTTCCATTTTTTCCACTTTTTTATGATTTTGTTTTAATTTCCATATTTAGATTTTAAAATATTTCAATTTTATAATATGACAGTAAATACAAGGTTTTAAAGACCTGTTATATTTCTTTAAAATTTCGATTTTTTTTTTCTTCTTTCAATATTTTAATATTTAAAACCTTTCAAAATTTGTTATAATAAATATTTGGACTGACTCCTCAAAACTAATCATCCATCATATGGTAAGTCATATGGATTCAAAGTTTTATCGATTAACTGAACATTTTGAGAGTAATAAACTACTGTATATACGAACAACTTTACAATGTTTTAGAAATTCTAATGTATAAGAAAGTGAATAAAAACATTCAACGTTACAAGAATAAAAGAAATAAAAGGAAATATAAATAAAAATATGCACAATTCGATAACATAAAGTGAATATTTTATCGTTTGATAAACCATTCACAAAAAGTCATTACTTTTGAATTTTCATTTTTGCTCCAACCTGTGTATTGTAGAACTGTTCACATCAGTAATATAATATTTTGAACATAGACAATTGACACAACAATTTGACAAATCCTTAACAACCTTTTTTATGCATTTTCTAGAATTTCTAACGAAAACATCAAATGATATTGATCTTATTTCAAAACAAAAAAAAATTACAACTCCTAAAGTGTGGAAATATTTTTATAGAAACTTGTTTATGACATGCTTGTTGGCTCGAATTTTAATTAAAACTGTAAGGAAAGAATAAAATACTTTGGGCAAAATATTATTTTCTCACAAAATTTTATGAAATATTGAAAACAACTAGTTTAAAGTTTTTTTTCTGTCTAGATTATTTCAGTTATATCTGATCCATCGTAAACATCCTTGTTTTGCTAACAATATGCTAATTATAGAAAAAATAAAAGTCTTGCTTTAAAAATAACACTATAGACTTTACAGAACTGATTATTTCGACAGCGGTACTTAGCATTTTGTTTGCGATTAAATTTCATCCCAATTGTTTCATGAAAATTATTAATAAAACGTACAATAAATTAATAGCAAGTCTTAAATTTTCTAAATACATATGATTAATAGATTAATTAGTAATTAATTGTAAAATAAACCATTTAATTAAACAACACGTTTTAAATAAGCTTGTTTTTAATTCTTATTACAGTCAAAATTATAAAAATTGCCATTTGAATTATCACATCATTTCTACATCAAACACATTTTTTTTTTAGTTTAAACCTACATTTTGCCTTAATAATTCTTAAATCTTTGATTTTGCAGCCTAATAAATCCAAAATTTCAATCTAAATCATCGTATAAGGAATAATGCAGAAAATAATAAATAGTTTAACTAGATTTTTTATAAAATACTTGTAATTTTGAATTTTTACATAAAATAATTATTTTATACTAATAACTACATCAACTAAAAACCAAAATGATTGGAAAACGGAAAAAAATACATTTAGCTCCAATTTTTTTTTTTTTAATCTATACTTATAATAAATCTTTGAATACTCGAATCTTGAAATAAATTCTCATAAATTGTAAGTTTCTTTTAAGTTTCTTAAAAAGGGATTTTATCAAAATTTAGAATTTGATATAACTATTACATGTGGTATATAGCATTAAAATGTAATTTAAGCAGATATAAAAATGAATGCGAGTCAAGGGATGTATTAACAGAAAATTCAGAAAGTTTTTGAAGACAACTATTCATATTTAATAATATTTAATAACACCAATGAGAATGGTCTCTCTTATACGTTTCCCTAATAAAAAATTCCATATCTCTCCAAATAAAAATTGTGGATTTTAAACCTTAAATAATATGCATGAATAGATTTTTAATTTCAGAGTACCATACATAAAACTTTGATTCTGAGTATAACGGATATTATTTCAATATAAATTATATATAAAATCGAATATATATTTCTAACATTCTCTTTTCCTCAGAAGTCTAATAGGTTTTGTTTTTTATAAACTTAATGACAAGATCACATATAAAACTGCGTATACTTAAGTCATTGACTAGAGTTTTTGAATTTTAATGCAACTGACTAAACAGACCAACAAATGGTCAACCTCTTCATGGATTTCATGCCCAATCTGATATGTATCTTCACTTGAATGATGGAACATGAATCAAAATTCCCTTTTCTACATTGTTTTTTCTGAAAATTACATTTATATGTACGTAAACCGATAAACGGTCATATATTTGTTAGATTTTATTAAAAATTTGATTCAAATTTCTATTTGAGATCCAAAATTTGTATTCAAATTTTCTTGACATTAATTAATTATCTCGTTTACTTGCACTAGAACAGTTGGACATACAAAGACATCCTCAAAATAGATTTCGTTTAAAATTGGCTAGAAATCTACAGATTTGGTGCTGAATCCCATTAACAAATTTTATCTGCACAGCTCAAAATATTTTTGAATCGAAGTCTTCACAAAAAAATAGAGTTAGGAGCATGTATAATTTCAAAAAAATGTCTTTTTCAGACTCAGTAATCATTCGTCAAAATCTCGAGTTAATTTTTTTTCATGATTACAATGCTTTCTTCTTATGTATTTCAAGTACTAGAAAATAAAAATATATATTTCGTATTTTCTCTAAAAATTGGTTTTGGCACATAGAAATCTACCTCAAAATAAAAAATATATTTTATGAATGTAATTGTTGTTTTTGTCATGTCCGTGTTTTTCATGGAAAGGGGGTGCAGTAGCTTCTGTGGGTAAAGAACCCTGAGCACCCAGAGGGCAGAAGTCTGACTTCTAGCTCACACACATGACACAACCCTTTTTAGGGGGTGGTCGAATTCATTCATACACTCATTCATCCATCAGCAAGTAGGAATTTAGATCCAAATCTGAGACCGACTCATCCCTGATTCAGTACTCCCAGAGGTACTTGGGGGACTTCGCAGTCTCGACATATTTAACGTGCCCCAACCGCCATTAGTCAACACGGCGGTCTTTGGCCAAGACGAGGACAAAACCCGCGACCTTTCGGTTACGAGACTGACGCTCTACCAACCAGGCTACCGCGGCCTATGAACGTAATTAAAATTTAAATTTGATTACAGTATTTCTTTTCCACACTTTATAATTTGAATATTTTATTTGCATGATATAATTAAGATTAAAATTTAATTTCTAATTTTTTTAATATTTAATATATTTACTTCAAGTTCTAGAAAATAAAAAAAATTTTGGTATTTTCTCTAAAAACTGGTTTTTGAACCTAGATATCTACCTCAAAATAAAAAACCTTTTAAAATGCGATTAAAATTTAAATTTGATTACAGTACATTTTCTCCGTGTTTTATTATTTGAATATTTTATTTTCGCTGTATAATTCTGATCAAAATTTAGCGTTGAATTTTCAGTGTGTTTTTTATGTCTACAAGGTCCAGAAAATAAAAAATATTTGGTATTTTCTCTAAAAATTGGTTTTTGTACATAGGCATCTATCTCAAAATAAAAAATATTCTAAGAATGTGATTAAAATTTAAATTTGATTACAGTATTTCAACTCCATACTTTATAATTTGATTAGTTACTATGCTATGTAATTCTGATCAAAATTTAGTACTTAATTTTTAGTATGTAGTAATAAAAATATTTTTAAAAGCTTTATTTTTACTTTTATTTGTCACAAAAACAAGTAATATTGATTTCAGATTTATATATTATGTGATGTGTAGGCCGTTTATTATTCTACATCTATTTTTCATGCAACTGTATTTGAACCTAATTTCTTTTAATAATTGGAAAATAAAACCTTTATAATGAAAACTTATTAAGTGACTAAGATAAAATTACGAAAAACTTTGAAGATGAAAAATAAAACTTAAATATTTAAACAAATAAATAGGATACGGTTATTAGAAATAAAGGAAAATGTTTTATCAAAATTTCACGATTGCATTTCATAAAAGAATTCGTCTTAAGATTTTTTTGTTAACTTATGCTTTAAAAGTGAGAAAGAATATATAATATCTTTAAAAAAACAGGGAAGCGAATTTTAAATTTATTATTAAATTAATGTATTACCGAAAGCTGGAAACGATAAGATTAAATTAAACAAAAAAAATTATTTTTGCATAGATTTTTAAGACAGATGCTCGAAATTCTGATATCTGGTGAAAAAGAAGAATTAATGCGAAATAGTTTATTTTTCTAAAGTTATGAAAAGAATATTTTTTTAATCAATTATGTTTAACGAAAAAAACAAAGATGGTAAGAAATCAATCTAATAAAATATTTATTACATAACAGATGTAGATAAATTTCTTCGTCTTTCCCTCACTCTTTTTTTTTATTTATTTAATAGCATTAAAATAAATTCGAGATGTTATCAATCATGTTTTTGTAGTAAATATATGTAATTAATAATTAAAAGATGTGATTTGCAAATAGTGCACCATATTAATTCTGAATGAAAATGTAGTAATCATAAAGATCTAATTAATAATGTTCAATTTGAATTTTTAAGATGAATATGTGATAATTAAAAATAATGAAACAAGGAACGAATAATATTTTCTTTCTTTGTTAGCATTATTTTTTGGGGTTGTAATAGCTTTTATGGTTTTATCGCTAGGCAGAAAATTATTGTTTTCTCAAAATAAGTTTTTCATTGGATTTTGATTGAACATGTAATAATCGTAATGGTCTAATTAATAATGTTAATTGGAATTCTTAAAATGAATATGTGATAGTTAAAATGGATTGGACAAGAAAACAATATTCGTCTCTTTTGCAAGGAATATTTTTGGAATTATAATCGCTTCTAAGGTTTTATCGTTATTTAGAAAATTATTATTTTTGCAAAATAAGTTTTTCATTGAATTCTGAATGAATATTTTGTAATGATAATGGTCTAATTATTAATTTTCAAGTAGAGTTCTTAGGATATTTTTGCGCTAATTAAAATTAATTGGACAAAGAAACAATATTCGTTTCTTTTACTGTGATTAAGTTTGGAATTATAATCAGCTTCTATGGTTTTATTACTATGCAGAAAAGTATTGGTTTCTCAAAATAATTTTTTCATTGAACTTATCTGCATGACGTACTCAACCAAAATATGAAACTTTCAGAAAAAATAAATTAACTGGGGAAATAACACAGCTTTCAAAAATAACTACGCCTATTCCTCACATTCCTTTCTATAATATCTCTCCTAAATATTTAAAGAAGGGGAATTTAAAAGACAAAAACGCATGCAAAAGGAAATAAAATTTGTAGAACTTAATAGTGAGAATGAATTAAGCCTTGACAAAAGAGAGACTTTGTCAGACATTCGTGGCAATATAAATGCCTATTAAGAAGCCAAGCAGCAACATGACTTTATAATGACGTTCACGGGTTTGGGGCGGTTCTCATTTTTAATGTTGATCTGTGGTCTTTATGTGGCTTCGTCTTCAACTTAATCTAATTTAGGCAGTTTATTTTAGAAGGAATATTTTTTTTTCTTTTGTTGCAATTCCTTATCAGTGGACGTCTTAAATAGATGCAAGATAATCTGTAAGCGGATTGTAAAGATACAGAACCATAAAAGAGACACAAGATTTACATTCAATTTATTCATGTACTCGTTTGCATTGATAGCGCCATTTCTGGAAATGAAAAGGAAGAAAAGTACCGTTTATGTGGGGTTTTTTTCAACGTTTATGAAATTTTAAGATTTCAAAAAAAACTGTTCAAAATATTCCTTCGCATTATTTTTGTTAAAATTTTAAGTTTGAAAATTATTGAATTAATTATAAAATGAAAATTCAGAATAGGGTAATAATATATATAAATATTTATTGGTCTATTTCCCCCCTTCCTCTTTATCTCTCTCTCTCTGTGTGTGTGTGCATCAATAGCCGTGTGTTATTTATAATATTATATATACGTAAATTATAAAAACTATCAATTATTTCACACAACAATAGTTAATTTTATTTAATCGAATTATGTATCTAAATGAAATGTTTTTAATTTTTTTATTCTAAAATTTTTACTTTGAAAATATTGTTTCCTTTAAAAAAATTTTTAATAAATAACTCAGTTATAAATGCTTGTTTCCTTTCTGTAAAGATTTTTATAACAGGGTCATATTAAACAAATCAATGAATATTTTCCATCTTTTCTAAACAAATAGAAAAAATTCCTGTGACTGAAAATTTTTCAAAGTACATTGCCTTTAAGTAAATGTTTATAAATTCACCAAATTGTGATACTAAGAATCAAATACTTTTATAACATATGAACGAAAAAAAATTTAAGTATGCCACAAATAAGGATCCACTAAATGTGAAAGAATTCTAAACCGAATGTGAAATCGTGGATAAAAATGCATAAAAGATGGCTTGCTTTTAAATTAAATGAAAAAATTATATATTTATTTTTAAATGAAATTAATTTTAAAAATTTATGTATAAATAAATAAAGAGAAAATTTCTAAAATTTCTTAAAGAGTTCTAAATTGAAAAATTATTTAAAAGTAACTTAAACCAACAAAATACAAAAGTGTTTATATAAAGTATAGAGAAATAAAATTAGTTAGTTTATTAAACAATTTTTTTAAATAATCTAGTTCACTAAGTTTGATTATTACTACAAAGAACTGGGAAGAATACTGCAATTGACTAACTGTTCTATAAAACCAAAAATTAATTTGACCCCTCCTCAACATTGCGTTTTATTTTATTTTTTGTAAATAAGCATAATTATATGGGGTTTTATAAAATATTTTTTCTTCTGTGTATTCATTTCGCATTTTCAATATTAATTATATACTTCCTATACAAATATTTTGTTATGATGATATTTGAAGTTATATCATAAGAATTTTCAGTAACTATATCCTATTAATGATGAAGTACATTTCCATTTTTTAGTCGAAATCATGTAAGCTTTTATTCATTTTTCCGCATGATTTAAAAAGAGCAAGAATGATTCATATTTAAATACTATTGGCAAATCACGTACTTACTGGTTACTTTAAGAAATAAAACAAATATTCATATCGGTTGCTTTAAGAAATTATATAAATATTAGTTACTTTGCCCCTTAAGGCAACCAAACATCAAAATCAAAGTTTTAAATAGTTGTTGATTGAAACATATATTGAATTTTTTATTCTGGTTTAATTAATTATTATGATTCACATCTAAACAATATTTGTTAATTGTTTTAATTAATACTTCTTTAAAGAGTAAAACAAATATTTTTTATTTAAATCAAAATCACTTTCATATAGTTGAAAATTTTAATAATTATTTAAAAATATGATTCCCATATTTCTCTTAAGTACATGAATTTTTTAAAAGAATTTTTTCGTTGAAATTTTTGATAAATTGAAAGTGAAATTCCCAATTATAAAATACATAACAAGACAATAGACTTTTCAAATATATATATTTCTGAAATTGGAATTAATTTGATTTATTATAGAAGAAAAATGACATGTTATTGAAAGAAACCCTAAAATCTTTAACCGCTTAAATTTTAATTTGTTTAAATGTTGAATACCACATCTAAGTAAACAATACTATCCTTTATCATTGAAAGTTACATTGATCTGCGATCAAGATTCAGAGCTTCCAACTCTGAATCTTGATAACAGATTTAATCCGCATCTGTTCATATGAAACTCGATTTCATCATATTTGTTAAAATTGGGTTTCGGAAATGAAACCTACCACACTCATAGATCTGACTGTCAGTCTACTATAGTTTATTCCATTTTTTGAACTCGTATTCATAAAAAAAATTCTTTCAAATATATCTTCAATTTTCTTTAATTTGACTAATTTCCCTTTACTACACTAATTGTGAGACCTGATAGTTAATGTTATTAATAAGGTAGTTTATTTTAGTCATTCAAGCATCTGTATATCTAATAATCCTATTCAAAATTAACGAGCCCATCCTCAATACCAACCACTTAAATATATCATTAAAACTCAGCCTCGTCCTTGATTTCCTGCAATATTTTAAATTCAATTATTCTCTGTATATTCCTGCATGAGTAAATTCCATGACAGAGTCTTCCACCTACATTACTGCCCCGATATTTTTATTTTACATTAATTCTGACTGCCATAAATAGGTCGTCAATGCTTGCTTCCCCTCCACCATCCCCCATTTTCATGAAATATTTAAAAATGAGCTCTCACAGAACCACTAATTGTTAAACTAAAATTATTTTGGATGCTTAATTTTATTATTTCACAACTATAGCCTACCAATCAGGTCGCTTTGTATTTATAATGCAAGTATAATATAAGATATAGCTATCTTTTGTAGTGGTAACATATTATTGGATGGCACGACTATATACGGGGGTTGGAACTTTAATAGTGGCAAAACTGCTGTAAAAGCGCTACGCAGTCAAGCCAAAGAATGCCTCGTATACCATAAGTTAGCTACATACTATTAGTACCTTACCTCTCAGCAAAAAGATTCATCCTTTTTAAATCACGCACATGCCGAGTGATCCAAAGAACTGATTCTTGTAATAGATTAAGGTCTAAAGTAATCATTACACTGGATGAGTTTTGGGCCAGATTGTAACAGCCAAAATTGAAGAGCCATTCAAACTAATGGTGTCATCATCGATCACTAAGACGATTGAAATTTCATCAAAACCCCAGCATTGTTAACGTTATGCTGATTCTCGTGTGCGACTCTGATGGTGTCATCCTAAAGCAAAGAATTCCCCCACAACAAATCGTCCAGATATTCTTGCGGCGATCGACCAATCTATTCGAACTATCAACAGAACAAGAGCTGCTACAGGTGTTCTGCGACGTCCGCATCGTTGGAAACGGGCTGCGCACAATGCTGGTGACTATATTGAAGGACTGTAAAACACGGGGACATGAATCGCTTTTGTGTTCGATGTAAATAAATATTTGCCACTATTAAAGATCCAACACACATATTATAAATATGAATGGCGAACATTTAATTAGCAAAGGCGATTAATTTTTTTTTATACTTTTGTAATTAAAAATTTAACCAAATAATAAAATCCCCTTTCTCATATATTAATTTTTTTATCATTCAATGGATGTCCCTTACCTCTTAAACGTTTAAGAATAAAAACAAAAAATAATGATATTTTCATATATTTATAATGAAGATTAAACTAAAAGATATAAAAGTTTCAAAATAAAAGACAATTCACTATTTCCAATATATCGTCTTTCCCAAAATTAAAATTTCATATTCCTGTTGAGATATAATTTAAAAAGAAAATGCAACAAAAGCCATAATCTTAAATTTATTGTATCATAAAATAGGCTTTCTCTGCAAAAGACTCCATTTATTATTCCTGGAATAACATAAACTGGGCCTCTGTATAGTAAAATATCACATAATTCATCCATTAATGTAAAAAATGTCACCACCAACAGTCTCTTAATAAACATCGAAGCTTCATAAAGAGTGCATTCTTTTTAGGGGTGCTCGTTTTTCATTGCAGTATAAAGTACAATATTCTTCGAAAAAAATATTGGAAAAAATTGTTTTTATGCAACTTATATGTGGTGTGCTATAAAATAAACAAAAAAAATCAGAATTAACTATGAATTCGAAGTGCATGGAAATTATTTATTGGCAATAAAAGCGTGCCATCATAATTATAAAATTTAAAATAGCAGATGATGGTAATAAAAATTTTATTAATGGTAAAATAAAAATTATAAGTTAATGAATTATTTATCATCACTCATTTATAAAATAATTAATTACTCATTTATAAAATAATTAAGTAATAATTGTAAAAATTGTTCATTATCGTAGCTAAAGATAATATATATTTCAACTAATCGTAGTGATAATTAAATGCATAATTATGAAAACTAATAACGATGGTAAAATTTTAAATGTATGATAATCAAAATGATCGATAATGCTGGATAAAGCTTCAAATTAATGATAATAATTTGTTTCAAAAAATCACTTTGATTCGAACTTCGCTAACCTTAATAATTTACATGACGTCAAACAGTTCATTCTAGGCTAAAATTTCAGAAATTAGAGTAGGATATGAATTCAGAATGTGCAGTAAAGATTTAGTGGCAAGGAAAATATTCCGTAAAGATTATCAAATTTTTATAAATAAAAAATATTAGTTAATGATAATTATGTACCCATTTATAAAATAACTAACTAATGATGATAAAAATTATTAACTATTGTATCTAATGATAATAAATATTTCAACTAATCATAATAATTGTTAAACATGTGATTAAAATTAACTATAGCATTTGCAAAATTTTTCATACCTGAAATTTTTTATACCGAAAGGAATGTTAATAGTTAATTTATCATAATAATATGGTAATATAATTTATGATAATGAATTAATAATAATCAAATATATATGTTTGATGCCAGCTTTTCTAACCCTCATAATTTACAGTAGATTAAATAATTTATTCTAACGTTTAACTTTAAAAATTTGAAACAGAAATGTATTATTGGAAAATCCGAACCTAATAGGAAACAGCAAATTAGGTCGCCGCATTTATTTTATTTTCACTTCACTGAAAAAAATTAAATTGTTTGAATCATTAAGCAATTTCGATTGTTTATTATTTAATTAATGATTATTTACTCATTTATACATAATTAACTACCATGGCTAATGATAATTAATATTTCAACTCACCATATTGATAATTAAATGTTTAATTAAAAATAATTATAATGATAGTAAAAAATTTGATAAAATAAAATACATGATAAATCGAAACAAATTATAATACTTAATGATGCCTTAAATTAATGATAACAAACTGCTTCAAAAACTATATCTTTGATGCCAACTTTAATAATCCTTATAATTTTAAATTTCAGAAGTTTTAAACTTAACGTATAACGTGTTTGCAATCCATGACCTATAATAAAATAGTAAATTAGGTTAACATACATTTTATTTAACTTCATTAAACAAATTTATGTAAGAAACAAAACATTTTTACAGTTTTCCCTTTGTAAGCATTGAAAAAAATTAAGAAGAAATGACACATTGAGAAGGTGAAATAATAATTATTACTGTGTGTCCCAAAATGTAATTGAAACAGGGAATAGGATAACTTTAAGTGAATCCAACATATCTTGACTTATCATCCGAGAACACTGAATGCTCGCAATGCAAGCTAAAATCCATTTAGAGTTACAAAATGCCCATGTACCAATCTGACGGAGGTCCGTTTCCTTATTTTAGATATGGTGGTCATTATTTTCTTATCATCCCCTTACCCTAAGGAAAGGAAGTTAAAATCTCATTTGTATGATAACTGTTCATTCTCATATTTCAAGAAAGGATAAATAGATACAGTCCACTCCTTTCAATTATAATTTGAAATTTGAAGATTAAATGAGGAAAGAAGCGGGAGTTGTTGTATACCGAGCTCTCTCGCATACTGTTTAATAAATTGTTCTGTTTTAAAATACCTTACATGGTATCATCGTATAACAATTACAAAACATTAAACCTTGACGTGAATTTAGAATCTTTACTGCATTTATGTAATCATCCATAGCGAGCTGTTCTCCTATTAATTTCTGTCAAGAGTTACCATTATCCAGAAATCGAATTCGTGTTTCGAAAGACAGGTTTTTCTCAATCGATTGAAACAAATACTTGGTGCAAAACTTGCAGTCATAAATTTTCACAGCAGTTTGATACATTTATTATCATTAAGTTTTTGAATTATCATATTTACATGTTTCTGACAATACATATTGAGACAAGCAGTTGAATTTTTCTCAAAATAATTAATTATAGGTGTTAAATAGTTTATAAAGAACTTTATCTACCTGACTCTCTTCGCTTTGTAGCTATCATGTCAACTCAATTAGAACAGTAGGACGGACAGACTTCCTCTGAGTAGATTTTACACAAAATTTGCCAGAATTCTGAAATTTTAGTTTAAATACCGTGTACCAAATTGCAGTCATCAAGCTCAAATTGTTTTTGAGGTATCTTTTTCACAGACAGAAAAACAGATGAGCATTTCCCAAAAATATGTTTTTTGAGCCCTGGGAGTTTTAAAACGTAGAGATTCATCAAAATCAATATATATAGGATTATCTTAACTTTTTTCAAAAGCAGACAATTACCAAAATTAATGTAACAATGTAAACATAAAAGCAGTGTCTTACAATCAACAAACTTGTAACAATGTAATTTCTGACACAAAATTTATGATATTGACTCTTTTACAATAAATAAACGATGATATCATGGAAAGGTAAAAAGACGAAGAATATACGATTAAACAAAAGATGAAAAATATAGTCTATCAACGTAATTTTATAAGTGATAAAGCATAATGGATACACAAAATAAGAAACTTAATTCAAAGCGTTTAGTATCTATCAGGTAAATTAATGTCATTACAAACATTCGCAAATTGTACGTGTTGAAATTTGTCCATTTTGACAGAATACAGTGGAACATGAACTATTACAATGTGCCCAAATTAGTAGTAAGTATCCTCCTAGGAAAATCTCTATGTGCAAATGATAATAACTGCTTCCTTTTTCCTTAAAAAACTAAAATTGTGCTAGTAGTTAAACAGCCTAGGTTATATGCATTGACTGAAGGAAGTATAAATACTGAAGGTCAAAATAAAAGATAGAAATTGTATGTTTTGATAGAAGTGAAATTCATCTTATTAAAAGCAACGGCTTGGATTGATTTTGTATAAGATTGTGTCAAATTAGGTCTAGCAAAGTAATTTACTAATATAGGGAATAAAGCATGAATCAAAAAAATTCTTGGTTAACAGTAAATTTCAAATATGTCTTATGGTAATAGGTTTTTGGTTTTCACAATTATTCAAAATTTTTAATTTTTCAGTTTATTAATTGTATTTTAAATATTCTATTGTTCTGTATTCTTATAACAAATCTCACTAAGCAATTACGTCCATTATTAGTGATACTTTATTCTGCAAATTATTTTTCAATTAAATTCATATTTTTAAATCGGCTACCAACGCATGATTTCAGGAAAACCATTTTTAATCACATGATTTATATTATAATGTTATAAGTTATGAACAATTTGATTTGTAAGTAGAGAATGCATGATTTGTTAATTCAAAGGATTTTTATTACCTTAAAAGCAAATTATTTTATTTTTGAAATTGTAAGACAAATTAAGGAGATTTTTACATCTTTATATAAATTTTAACAAAATTTTACATTAGTGCAGATAGAAAAATAACATTATCTCAAGAATAGAATACCAAATGGGACAAAAAGAAAAAAATAGGGAAAAATAAAAGGAGAAAATGTTGATCACATGACCCTAGGAAATTGCTTTTCTCGTGGAAAAATAAAAAGAAATGCATTATGCTAATCAACAAAATTGTAGAAATGATCATTTCTTTTCATGTCTGTTTTTTGCGACTGAAATGGATCTTTTATGATCATCACATCAATAGCAGGCATTATCCCACTAAAGTGATGTAAGCATTGTTCTCTAAAACTGGAGCACTCTATTGCTAAAAAGATTTAAAGTTCTTTTTCTCATTTCCAATAAACGTGTTTTTATCTTTAGAGGTTTTGCTCGCTTACGTACATATATACATTCGTACATTCTATTTTAAAGTTCATAAGATGTAGATACATGCCAGAAAAGTACTCTCTTCATATCCACAAGTTAACATTATAAAAATGTTTATTACGTTTGTTTCTGAAATATATATAATTTTTGGATATTTTTACTACATAATTCTATAATATCTACCTTTATTTTTTAAAATATCCTTTGATCATTTTTAGCTTTTGAAAAAAGTAAGATATAAGAAATACAACATATGACTGCCGGCGTCCTGGCATAGGGTATCCAGGGCTTGAGTCCTGGTTCGGGCATCGTTGTTATTCTGTGTTTTATCTGTGAGTAGTGAGAATGTGCCCCCATCCCTGTAAAAAGGGGTTGTGCAAGTGAATGTGTGAAACAGGCCCTAATTGGCACTACTGAAAAACAAGGGACTAATTTAGGTTTAAATCGCTGACAGCTTTCTATGAGTGGGCTTCTAAAGCGCCATAGTAACAACAACAACATATGATTTACAGACATGCGATGAAGCTTCCAAGATGTCTCCTGTAGAACATCCACCAAACCGAAATGATGTCAAAATGGCAAAAGGAATGAGAAGAAGGCGAAACAGGCTGGTCCACATTCAACATAATATTGAAAGTTTCTCTCAAAGCAACCAACCGGAATAGAGTGGATGTCCTTTTCTTTATTGGACACGACCCATTCCCTACATACCTACATTGATTCCATCTGGCCAACTCTCCTTACTGTAGCTGTGGAGAGGTAGGATCCCCAATTCACTATGTCACCGAATGCTAACTGACTCACTCATGGCACATGAGAAATCCAGAGCCAAATATCGAGGAAGAATGGTACAGGAGAATTGCATCGAATATTCTTTTACACAGCAAGATCCACTTCATAGTAAACCATATTCACAAATACCAAAACCTCTTTAAGGCTACACAATAGCTGAGACCAAAATTCCAGTCAAAAGCAGCCGAAATTATAACTTCAAAAGTGCTGAAAAGTCCATTAAAGTGCAGGTCTCAAGAAGGAAAAATAAACCACAGAACCCATATGGGCGCTACATATTCTGACTCTACAGTGATTGTTTATTTGCTGATACATGTCACGCAGATGTTCTCAACGTAATTTATCAGTCTTTTCTTTTTAATTTGTATTCTCATTTTCCTTGTAAGTTTAACCCATAAACACCATTTGTTTAAGTATTATTGTTCCCACCATCTAATTATTACTTCATCAAGTAATGTAGCGTCCATCTGGGTCATGTGGTCACAGTTGAGTAGGATTTGACACCAATGAGTTTCTCTCTGGAGATACTTGGATGGTTTGCCGTCTCCTTCTTTCTTTAAAAAATGTTTTTTTTTTTCTTTTTTTCTTTCCTTCAATTCTGTGCCCATCCAACAGGTTATATCACTTAGTGTTGTAGGCACCGGGAGCACAGAGTGGCATTATGCTATGTTGTGTGTTATCTGACCGGTTTAACAACTCAATTCAAACCTAATGTATCTAATAATTTAGAGCCCTAATGAAATGTGCACGGTTTCCAATCAACGGCATATGCCTTTAAATAAAAATAATACTCTAAATGTCATAAAGAATTTATTTATATAATTTTCGTGAAAACCCATGCTGCTCGACTTAATTATTTATCTGTATTAATCATATTAATAACAACAGTAGTAAAATGATATTAAATATTTTTGATATATAGATATTTTTAAAAATAATGTTCACTTTCTAGCCATCAAAATTGCCCTAATTATAAAGTATTAATACTCATTTTTAAGCCAATCATTGAAAGAAAGATGTGAAGGTGGATGAATGGATTTTTGCCTTGTGACCACCACTAAATGGATTAATGTATGAAAATAGTTTTCCTAATTCGGTCAGCACTTCTCGCTGAAGTTTCGGTCATCTTATTTCAAAAATATCTTATTAAATATGATTATCAGAAATAAGAGATTATGTAAGAATTTATAATTAGTAGTTTTTGCAACTGTACATTCGGTATATAATGCAGTGTAAAATATAATTCTTTGCTCCATTTAAAACAGTTTTCTAAATGAAATTATTTCAGTGTTTTTAGTGGTTTCAATTATATATGGTTGTATTACATCTGTTATTCTACCAATTGCCGAAATTTGCACAGAAAGATTAATGTAATATTTGAATCACTAGCTTTTTAAATTTTTATAACAGCTTTCTGAGCAATACAGGGTTTTCTATAGCTCTTTAATATGATTAGTTTTTTCTGAAATTGTGTTCCTTAATATTCAAATGAGAAACAATATAAAGAGAGTTAATATAAATATTCCAAACAGAAAACAATATATTTTTAAAGCATGACTAACTTAATTAAAATAAGAACAAGATAAACACAATGATACAGCACAAAATAGATATCTATATGTCTTAATTTATGCAAAACATCTTTTCCTAAACTACCAATGAGTAAAACAAGAGAGCAAAGCTTGCATTTTCAATTCAAAGCATCCTTACTTCTCCGAATCCTCTAGACATAAATGATCACTTTTGGGGTTTTATTCAAATGAATCGTGATTTCAATAATTGGCTTCAATCAGGAAGCCCTGAAACAAAAATGAAAATGAAATTACACCATTTGCTTTCATCAGCAATACACGCAGAGGAATTCAAATAATTTAGATTGATAATGTCGAAGAAGAAGCCAAGCTTAAGCCAAGATAATTAGCGGGTCCGGAAATCAAGGATATCGTTGCCAAACACAGAAGAGTAAATCTCCAAAAAAGTTAAATTTCAGCTCTAGTTTTCAAACTTCAGATAAATCATTTGTTAAGATTAACTTTCTAAAGAGTTAAACTTTCAGCAAACTCTGACAATCAATATTTCAAACCTGTTCAAGGAACTGGAAAGTAAAAATTGATTAGAAAGCTTTTAAAGAATTACAAAGTGAAAGTTTATCTTTTTTTTTATTTAAAAAATATATTGATTTGAAATCTAAACCATTTTTGACTTTACTCAGTAACGGTTGCAATTTTGACTATCAAATACTTACGCTTTAAAAAATTTTGGTCTTAAAATAATTTTATTTGAGTTATCTGTTTGAAATTTTAAAAAAGCAACTGAAAAAGAGAAAGCAAAAGAAATCTAAGAATCAGCTTTAATATTTAAACATCCTGAGCATTTTTTATCCCTTCTTCCTAAAACACTTACTCAATTTATACTTAGTGTACAGTCTAAAACTCTTACTCTATTTGTAATAATATAAACTATCATCTACCAACAACATTAATTCATCGTTAAAAATTTAACCACATTACTTTTATCCCTAAGCTTTATTTTCAAGGTTTGATGCTGTATTTTCTAAAACTATCACAGATTTTTTTTCACTCGTCTCTTACTTCTTCGTAAACAAAATATAAAAAGTGAAAATGCAGTAACCATTAAATTTTTGAGCGATAAAGTTTGATGAATTTCAGTCCTTCATATCTCTTTAAATAAGAAATACAATTTTGTTATATACTTGTAGTGGTATCTTAATATGACAGTAATAGTCTCTAAGCATTGGTGATCACTTTTGTCTAGAGGATATGTTATTCGAATTCCAATCGTAAGGTCGTGAGTTGGGCGGAATTCAATCGCCCCATTGGTGTGACACCACAAATACCATCAGCCACATACTTATAGTATGCGAATATGATAACTCTAAAAACGACTTAGAAGAAGGAAATTTGGTATGCGGTTTTTCCGCCCTTTTAACGATTCAATATTTCGTACAATATTTCATATTGTACGAAATTCTTTCAAAAAAAGATTGACTAACCTAGAACAGCTGAACACGATAACTCCAACATGAAAAAAATCTAGATTGATAAATTTGATAATAATATAATAGGTTTATATCGAATTTCAAGTCAAATATGTCTAAGAGTTTGTTATCTATATGCAAATTCACATGCATGTGAACGCGGTAACTCAAAATTTTATCTACCTCAATTTTTATCGATTTTACATGACTAAATTTTAGCTCTTAGACAAATTTTACTAATTCAGTTGAAAGAAAACGCATACTTCATTTTCTTTATTGTGCAATGAAACACAAAACTTTAATCGAAGGGACACTGAGAACAGAATTCTGAAAGCAAGCAACGTTAATGGCATTGCCCAAATATTTAATATAAGAGGACAATTATAAGTAATGGGAAGCGGAGATTAACACATTTACTCAGGAATACGAACCAAAGTTTGGGTGTGGGAGTGATGACCCTAATAATTAAGAACATAAATGTAATGTAAAATAAATATTTCCTTCAACATAAAGCCATATTACTGACTCTCCGTCCCGCTCGAAGGCATTCGGAAATAAAAACTGAATGACCGGACCGCCGCTACAACAGCACTGGCTGGAACTGGCGTTGAGTCCATCTCCAGCCATAGCACAACCCTTCCCATAGAAAGTACCTCCAGTCATCCATGGAAGAAGCCAGATATTCCACCTTTATTTTACCAACTGAGTTGGCGAGATCCAACCACCATGCCGGACGCATCTCATCCTCAATTTCGAAGTGCCCCTGGGGGTCTGCTTCAACATAAAACTTGTTTATTTTGAGTAGATTTTACTTCAGGAAATTCCAAAATAAACAATATGTCGTTACTAATCTGTAATGATGCTCCCCAGCACAGTTAGTTTCCATAGTGAGGAAGACAGCTTCACGAATAGGTATGTTGATCGGATGCAGAATTAATGACTCTTCGGTTTTGGTAAATTTGGTAAATTTTTGGGCCATAGAATGGAAGTCTCTAGTATCTGCAGGAATTTAGAAAATATATCCATTAGATCAAGATTTATAAAGACCTGATTTCATTAAAAACTTGATTTCAAGACCTGAAACTATAAAGCCACAAAAAGAACGAGACCGGAATGGAAGAAGTGTAATCGCTTGGGCGAAACGCAAGTGTTTAGTCTATTGAGTTGAGCTTAAACAATTAGTAAATTGGGTATTAGCCTTGTTCTGAGTCTTGAAATCAAGTTTTGAAGCAGCATTGAGTCGGCAGTTGAGTTCAACTAAAGCGAGGAGGCATATAGAATAGTATAGGTTTGGAGGGATATGAATAGTTGTGTGAAGTTTCTCTGCTTGCTGAGTTCTATCTGTCTACTTTATGCTGCTGCGGTTATTTGCTATTGATTAGCTATTGTTGTGCTACTGCTTTCGTTGGTACATTTTTTGTATACGGTCGTCTGTGTTTTGTCGATTGTGTCTTCGTATTGAATAAACATCAATATTTATTATTGAGTTTTGTTATTGAGCCTATTAATTGTTTTACTATAAACCACCTACGTAGAATCCATTGATTCTCGTTTAATTTTGCTGCTTTTTAAAGAGAATTTTTCGTAACAATAAGATATATTATCATGAGAAAGTTAAACGAAAACGGTTTTTGCTACTAATTCAGTGAGTTCGGGAGAGAAGGATAGTTTTATATTCTTGTGTTTTTAACTTTTAAAAAGTTTATATAAAAACTAAAAAAAATGATAGAAAACTTTAAAAATCATTTCTTTAGAATATTTCTTGAGTAATGAGTCGTGTCTACGACAATAATCATATTTCTTGAGAGTATAAACATTTCATACTTATCGGGAGTCATAAAGTGAAAGGAATATACTTTCCATCAAGATTTGGGAAAAGTAGCTGTTTTTAGAACTAATTTTATCATTTAAAAAAGAGTAAATGACCACAAACATGGATTTTGACAGGCTCATTATGGCATTAAATTGCTCAAATTAAATCATATATAAAAAATGAAATAATAAATTTTTTGAATGAATTTATCTGTGTTATCTGAATGGTTTTATCTGTATGCAATAAGTCTACTTTAAAATGTTTGGGGTTTTTAACTTAATTTAAAAAAAATTATGTCTAGGGCAAAATTTTAGATGATATGCTGATGTGGAAAACAATGATTAGAATGAAAATGGGCTTATACTAAACTGAATTGCATCGAAATACACCAAGTTTACAATGAACTGAACTAAAAAAATCCCTTACTAATGCAAAGAGACATATGCCGAACTTTTGTCCTAACTTAATAACCTTATCTGGTGCTCCCTATTTTGAATTTCCAGCTCGAGCAAAGGAAGAACAATGCATCATTACATATCTGCTCATTCTTTATCATTTTTCTGGAAAAAAGGTCCTGAAAATATTCTAATAATTCGAAGTCTTCTTCATTACGTAAATAAGTATGAAGAAGAATTTACAGCCAGCCTCTGTATATTTTCAGCATACATTTTCAACACAATTTCTAGAACAAGATAATGTTAGAGATAAGCACTTTTTATAGATAAATCCAGATTCATCAAGGGAAGTTATTCTTAGTAGTACATAACCTGCTCAGGAGAAAGTAAATGAGCATGTTTCCCAAAAGTGAAGGAAAAATTATCGAAAAAATACATTCGTAGTTTTAGTCGAAATCTATTGGGTTGTTCGGAAAGTAATTTCGTATTTTTTTGTCAAAATGAAAAGAAATTTTCGTTTAATGAATAAATTATTTATTAAATTATAAAATTGCCATTCTGGTCTAATACCTTTTGGTAGTAACATGATTACACGCTCATAAAAGTTTTGGTCTTTGCTGTAAAAAAAACTTATCGAGGTGGTTTTTGGCCTCCTCATTTGAAGGAAAAATTTTGCAAATCAGTTCTGGTACTGATGTACTGTTAACACATCTTCTCCACGCATATTGGTTAATTTATTTCTGGCTTGTACAGCATTTTTACCTTTTATATAGCAAAAAAGAAAAAAATGACGAAAATGCTGTTTATTGCTCTCCATATTTAAAAGGGCACCATCCAAAAACTACTGCAAAGAATCAGCTGCACTTTTTCACACTCAAGCCTTGCTATATCAGCTCTTAAAACATAAAATGATTTTGCGGTTTAAGTATGAAATTGGGTGCGAAAAATGCAATTAAATCCTTTGTCAGGAAAAAACGAAATTACTTTCCGAACGATCCAATATTTAGATAGGCACACGCGTCACTAAATATTCCATGGAATAAATGTAGAAAGAGATCTTGAGATGGGATTTTCTATATATAAATCAAGGGGTAAATTGATGGTTTAAATGATTATTGCAAGCTGATATATAGTGATGATAATCACTTTCATCTTGATAAAAATGTCGAAGAAAATTCAGAGAAGTATGATTTAGAGATAATGAACTTACTAGCTTAATATTTGGACTTCAATGATATTCATCTCTTTCTATGGAGGCAAATGGCTAATTAAACTTTGGTCGAAATCACTTAAGGTAGGCACACAAATCACGTAATATTACATGGGCTTACATATTTTCCAGAAAGACCGTAGATTTTGACTATTAATAAAGATATCGTCCTAAATCTTGTATTTTCTAGAATCGTAATTTTTCACCAAAGTTGTCCAAATTTCTGCAAAAGCCGATGATTATTGATTTTGGCATGCATTCAGCATCCTTCAAATGTATCTGTAAATATATCTTCTCTACAATGACACTAATTCCGCAGATATACAAATTTGCGATAATATTCTGCTTAAGTTTTAACAAATCCCTAGACACGGCTAACATTTAAGATGAAAATTTAATCCAAGCATCAGTTATCAATAAAGCTTTTTATTCTTTTACTTTATTACACTTTCAATTCTTCAATGAAACCTGCATTCTTGGTACTCAAAATATTGTTTGGTTTTATATGAACCATCTTCCTTTCCTATTTTCGACAAGTTGCATAGTCTCCCAGATAAAAGCAACTTTTCTATTAAACTTTATTCTAATTGCAATTAGTAATTTTTAGGAGAAAAAGAAGTAAGAAAAGTCATGTTCTTATTCCATAAAACATTTTTTTAGAAAATCTTTTTAAAAATATTATCTCTGTCAAATTTTAGATTAAAGAAAGAAAGAGCTTAATTTAATTCACTTGATAATTCAAACAGAAATATAGTAAAAACATCAAAAATTTGGATAGGAAATTCCTACTTATAAGGTAAGAAAATCAAAAGTAAAATGTAAGAAAACCAAACATGTGATAGCACACATGTAGGAGGTGGCATGCAAAAAAAACCTCGTTCGCTTTCTCCAAATAACGAAAATGTTCGCAATATCGTTATTGATCGAATACGTTGCGTTAATTAAAAACAATGAAAAAGCCCTGTGAGCTTCCAAATTGTTTGAGGAGGTAAATTTCCAATTAAAAGAGTTTATTTTTTCTTATTTCGTTTACCTTTAATTGTTCTTGCACACAAATGGTAAAAAAAAATCACCAGAAAAATTGAGGAATTAGATCTAGTGTAAAAATAATTTAACACTTGTGCTGGAATCTCAACTAAATCAATAAAAAAATTATTCAGTGCAGATAGGATTTATATCAATAATTAACAGTAATATTCTTTGCGTTTTCTTTTTTTAATGCTAATCTTTCCTATTTTCTTTAATATAAAAACGGTTATTAAACTTCTCAACATCTCTCAAATAAAAGAAAATAAACTCTTTTCTAAATTACTCTACTAAGATATTAGATAATGGAAAGAAAGAAGAATATTTCAAATTGTTTTGAGCTTATCATTTGACAGAAAAATTTATCAAATTAATTAATATTTATTTTTTGTCAATTAAATTTACAGGCAGCAAAAAAAGTCCAGCTAGGCTAGAAATATAAGATTTATTTCAGGGAATATAATATTCAGAGTTTATAATTAAATCTATTTCAAAAAAACAGAAAAAAATATTTTTAGAATTGCTTATTAAAGTTTAAAATAAATAATAATAGTTAATTAATGTCTAAAATAAATAATTCTAAATACAAACTTTCATTCTAATTCAAGTAGATAACAGTTTGTGCTTTTATAAGGAAATTAAATTCAGCACTATAATTCTAGTATATATTTTCTTTTTAAAACAGTGGCTTTTATTACAATATATCATATGTCTATAAAGGCAAAAAATATCTTAATTAAAATACCATTTTCTGCTTTCATTTTAATATCTCGATTCTTATTTCTATATCTAATGCTTTAGTATGCGCTTTACGAAATGTAATTATTTATTGTTTTTTAACTAAGGAACATTTTTATTAATGATATTTTACTGCTTTCAATATATTTTTATACAATTTATGTTTCCTCAGGTTTTTTTTTTCATTATAAAAAGATACGAAATAAAGAAAAAAGCAGAACATGAAATTTTTTATGAGCTTCCACATTTATATTGTATCATATTTAAACATGATGGTATTTTTTAAAATGCTTAATACAGCAACTAATTGCTTCAAGAAATATTTAACTTAATGTTTAAAATATTCCCTATTAAGTATTTTTCCCATTTTTTTACATACTTCAGGGAAATATAGCTCCCATTAGAGTAGGGTAGAAATTTAGTTTTGGATAAGCTCATAACTGTGAAATACTTTACTCTAACTCTTATTATCATCATTTCTTTACTATCATCTTTTAAATCCTATTTAAATATGCAAAAATTAGAATATATATAAGTATGTAATAATTCTTAGATTTCAGAACGTTATGTTTTTAAAAAGTTAGAATTATGTAAGACATTATTTTCTTTATACTCGGAAAATATTACGCATACTACGTTTGATTCTTTACTCTTTCCAATTTCAAATATGAAATGAATACACAATATTTACAATTTAAGGTATTATTTATTTTGCTATATAAGAGTCATTTTCTCTATTACCTTCTCTCAGGAAGTCTCAAGATGCCTTCTTTCCAAATTTCTTGTGTTTTGGACAAGAAATAATCCTCCAGGTGCGCTCTTTATTTCACTGATGGATTTAAAGCGCATATCGAGAAGAGAATACAGAAAGAAGTAATAATCAGATGGGGCGATGTCTGGAGAATGTGCAGGATACAGTAAAACGGCTTTTAATTTGTTGGAACACAGGAAGATGTTACACACAAGATGGATTCTTCTCGATTTTCTTGTTTCTAATCCCCACCTTCATAGTATCATTCCTTCGCAACCCTCATTTTTCTTTTATCTCTGTTTTTGTGATTTACACTGAATAAACGTTTCCGGAGATCCTATGTTCTCTGTTAATTTTCTTCCATTAAATACCTATTATCCTTGTTCTGAATTTGTCTTACGAGTTTGACAACGCTTTCTGAGAACAACGGCATTGATGTTGCGGCGATGTTTTCTGGTTCCATTTTAGTTTTTCTTGAATATCTCTAAAAAATCTCCATTCTCACACTACAAGCTTATTTTGGATCACAATAGACCATAAAATCTCTTACATTCTCTACTTCAAGTTTTAATAACCCTAATAATTCTAACCCTCCCCCCATATCATCAAATTTGCATGTTTCCAGCATGAAAAAAAAATTAGAATGGACTTATACTTAAAAAAAAAATCGTAGTTTAAACCCCATTTGTTATTTTGTTATTAGTTTTTTACACTATCCAGTAGTTTTCCGAACCTCTTTATTTTTTGCGATTCTACACCCTAAACGTCACTTGGGACCCCAAGTATTATGGCCATTCCTTATCCTCCTGATGCCTACTATCATCAAACTGTAGATAGATAGAAAATCAATAAATAGATAGATCAACAAATAATAGATAGATAGAAAATAAATGTTCGAAATAAAGATCGCTGAAGCTTTCATTCAATCACAAGTATATATAAATAAAAGAAGTCAAAATAATAGGTGTCAAGCAGGAAGTTTAATCAAGCCGAAAATTGGCTTAGCACTGCTTGATTCACCTACATATCACACCCACTATCTCATTAGAAGGGTCCTTTTCTATTTTATTAAAGCGAAAGGAGCCATGTAATTGAAAGGGAAGAAGTAGGTGGGTGGATTTTTTTCCTTTTTTGCAATGTTTCTGAACTCTACATTAAAAGAAGTTTGGCCGAGAGGTGTCCAATAGACATTACTTCGAAAACTAAACCTCGAGGCATTAATTTTTCTTTAATTTTAACTACAGTTTTAGGTAGTAAAGATGGAATTACTTCTTGTCGTTTCGTCGCGACTAGACAAAAGTAATTTTTACGTCCTTTAAAAAATAATTAAACAATTACTTTTCTAATGATATAAATATTTTCATAAATTTTTTTAATTATTAAAATTTATTAAAAATATTTTGTGTATTTTTTTCAGCGATAGATTTTATTGTAAAAGGATTCAAACGGTTTCCATTGCTTCATGTACTATTTAGTGAAGTGATTTTTCTTAATTTCTGAAATTTAAAGAAAGGCTCTGTTTAGATATCTTTAACAAAAAATTGAAGCAGAAATACACCAAATGATGATGTACAATCAAAAGAAAAATTACCTAGACAGTTATAAAAAAATGTGCATATAATTTAACTTAGAAATTATAGAAATTTCCCTGAAATTAAACACAACCAATATTCCTGAAGAACCAGCAGGTAGCCAAAGGTGTCTAGTATGCTATTTTGCTTTATTAGGAAGGTTCATTTATATAATGAACAAAATTTGAGTAAGGCAACTGATATAATAAAGTACTAATGTCTATCTAAACTGATGTCTGAAAATACTTTCTTGAGAGAAATAAAACTAATTATTGAGATTTCCCTGAAATTAATCACAATCTACATTCCTGAAGAACCAGCAGGTAGCCGAAGGCAGCTGTTTACTAAGGTTTCATTTAAAAATTAGCTATGCGTCGGAAATGTCAGAAAATATTACCTATGAAAAACTTCATATATATCAGAAAAATACATAAAGAAGATGTTTTGAAGTAGCACTTTATTTATTCTCTGTCGCAACGTCTCGACAACACAGCCGAGAAGAAAAATATATTTCACGAACTTCTTCCCAAGTTTCCAGACGGAGAAAAAAAGATATAAAGTAGAAATCCTCTTTTGCAATTTTACTTCCACTCTTTTCCGGGTTTTCAAATATTTCAACCTGACGTGATTTTTAGAGAAAGTGTCTACATCTAGTATTGCAGTCTATATTTATCTTAATAGCTACAGAATTTCGAGAGAGAAAAAAATCATTGCATAGGAAATTGGTTTTAACAGTTATTGATGTAAACTTCGTTTTCAAATAATTGTTGATGAACATTTAAAAAAGATTTTTCTATTATTTGTTTATTATGCCTTTGTATTATTTTAATAAACGAATTATCAATGATTTACAAAGTAATTTCTTCTTTCAATATAAGAGCTTCTTTTCTAACTTTTGCTCACTTGCTGCTACGCAATGTGCCTTCCACGCTCGTTTTAAAATTCCTCCTCACAGACCCGTTCCTAGTCGTAATTCTATTCCGTCTTCTGTCATGGGTTAACTCATTTTGGGAGTGTCACTAAACCCAGAAATGGACATCCACGGACCACCAGAACTCCGGAAAATGTTGAAAGAGTGAAGCAGTCAATTCTGCGTTCTCCCCGGCGTTCGGCTCACAAACACGCAGCTGCTGTGGGAATTTCTGACACCACTCTTCGACGAATTCTCCATCAAAACCTTTCATTTCATCCCTATAAATTGACTGTTGTGCAAGAGTTAACTTAACACGAACTGTTAAAAACTGCTTGACAACCTGCCTAAAGACGGGGTAGTTTTTTTCAGTGACGAGGCTCATTTTGGAATCCCTAGTTTATGTCGATCAACCGTGGACCATAACTCACCTCAAGAACAATATTCGCGACGCCATTACCAACATACCGATTGATATGCTGCAAAGAGTGCACAGGAACTTCAAAACTCGACTTAATCAGTGTATGCGCAATCGGGGTCGCCATTTAACCGATGTCATTTTCAAAACTGTTTAAAAAAATTGGGATATTGTATTCTCAAATAAAAAAAGAATTAAAACAATAACTGAAGTACTTTGTTTTTATTAAACTTTCAAATAAGTAAGTTTCTCTGGCTCACCCTGAACTTACACTTGCCCCAAGGGGGAGGACATCACGTAATTGTGGATGAGATGCTTCAGGCATGGTGGTTGGATCTCTTCAATCCGGAGGGTACAATAAAGCTGGGGACTCTGACACCTCCCATCGATGATGGGATGTACTTCCTACGTTTTATACCGTAGGATGGTTGTACCATGGCCAGTGGTGGCCTTTAGAACTCAACCATAATTCCCGTCAATGTTGCTGTAGCAAGAGTCCGGTCATTCAGTATTTATTTCCGAGTGCCTTCGGGTGGAATGGAGTGTCACTTGCGCTCACTAAATAGAGTCACTTCCTTGTTCCGCCTACCCTTTTTATCTCCGATTCCCTATTGTTATAAAATATTATTTCTTTATATGTATTTGACTTATCCTTAAAGTTTGACCCATGAATTTAAGGACATTCTGTAAATAAAATTAAGTATTTGTTTGTATGAAGCATACACATTTGATGCTTTCAACATATATTTATAGAATCTATCAAAATTTGGCACATATGTTTGCTAACACCTGGAAAATTTATATACAATATTAAAATTTTTCTACGGGGAGAAAGGGAAAAAGTAGAAGTATTTTACATTTTTATGATATAATTTTAGAACTTACTCTTAATTATTTTCACGTCATCTTAAAATTCAAATAATTATATTCTCAACGTTATAAATAACATTTTTCCAGAACTATTTCTAAAATTTTAATTATTTTCCGATATTTTTGAGCAATAATACAGTATAAATTTGGATCATATAGTTTTAAAACATCTTAAGGCATTAAATATAAGAGTTCAAAAACTGAACTAAATTATACATTGTGTTAAATTAAAATATTGCATAATTTTGCTGGCATTTTCCATGACCCATCTTTCCTTTCAACTTCTTCCAATTACTTATTTTTCTTGAATCATCCGCTACTCTCACTGACTCTCAACATTATCTTTCAAGTATCATAGTTCCAGAGACACGCAAAGAATATCGAGATATCGAGTAACTTCACACCTTGATTATATTTTATCAAAATTCCAGCAGTTTCGGGAATTTTCGATTTTGTCGCCAAATTCATCTGCAAGTTGGCAAATGAGGGCTACTTTGTGTCATGTCAGAACTCATTGATTCAACGAGTATGCATGTCAGCATGTGAGTATGCATGAGTCAGACATAATGCATGTCAGAACTCATTGATTCATCGACTCCCTAAAAACCATCCGTATAACGATCTTCCTTGTAATGATACTTACGGAACTCTGAAGCAATATTACAAATTAGTAGCAATAATTTGTTTTTAATAGAAATAATTTGCTATATAGGGAAAGAGAAAAAGAAAGAAACTTAACACAGACAGACACAAATACAGTGGCTAGAATTTTAATAAATTTTTTTTAGAAAATTGCAAGCAAAAAATCAAAATAAATAATCAAACAATACAAAACTTTTATTATATGACCTTCATTTATTTGAAAACACATTAACGCAGAAAAAATTTTGACAAATTAAAAGTAGATATGGATTTATTTTACAGTGTACAGTTGTCAGAAAAATGAATTAATTGAATTCACGTAATTAATCGAATTCTGTATAATGTTAATTGAATTCATTCTAAAAATTTCGCTGTTAAATACAAAATTAGAAATAAGCATCATCTAAGGCAGTGCTCCGCAACCGGTGTGCCAGATACAGGTGTGCCGCGATCAAATACATTGTATTTGACATTTTACAACTTTTCATCATGTATTTAATACACAATGACAATTTTTTTTTCATAATAATGTCTATTTTTCTAAATGTACTAAAGAATAATTATTATAACTAAATAATTATTCAATGGTACCCTGGTGAGAACAGATTTAAATAATGACATGACTTTAAAATTATACTTCTCCGAAGTTCCATTAGATGTTTTCTGGATTTACGTTAAAAAAGAATATCCTCACATTTCCTACAAAGCAATCTTAATATTACTTCCATTTTCGACGACATATTTATGTGAGCAAAGTTTTCAACTCTTGTATTAATTAAAAATGATAAGCGGTCATACTTAAAAGATCTTGACCAAGAACTTCGGGTCGCGGTGTTAAATATTGAGCCAAATATAAAACTTTTGTATTCATTGAAACAAGCTCAGGTATCACATTAATAATTATTATGATTGTGTAGAAATAAATATGTTACGGTTTTATGTATGTATACCTTTCAAATAAAAAACAAACATTTATTGCAAAGTTGGTGTATCAATGAATAGCTATATACTTTAGCTTCTGGTGTGCCGCGGAATTCTAGAAAGAAATAAGGTGCGTCATAGGTGAGAAAAGGTTGCGGAGCACTGATCTAAGGGACGTCTAAAGCATGGTTTGTACGATTTGTGCTTTGAGATGTCAATGCCAATATTTTAAATTTTTAAATAAAATAATATTTGTATTCTGTAACAATATTTTTGGAATTTAATCTTGGAGAAATTCATTATTATCTTTAAATATTTAAAATTCTTATTAAAGTACAAACGAACTACTGCCCGTTCCCGTGGCCAAAATTATATACCAAATTTGATAGCTCTAAGTTAAATGGTCTTGCTAATACAAACATGATCCTCTATTATTAGGAGAGTTTTTAATAAAGTAAAATTTATATCCGCACAGTAGTACTTTTGGAGTTTATTCACGGAAAAATTCAAAGTCTTGAATAAGCTTTCAGTATTTAAAATTATTTTTAAAATGCCGCTCTTTATATACCAAATGATCTATATAATGAGTATATAAAGATATACCAATCTTTATATACTCATAGCTCAGTATATACCAAATTTTATAGTTTTAAATTAAATGGTACTGCCAATCATGATCCACTATTATCTGTAAAAGTTTTAAATTAAGTAAAAATTACATTCTTTTAATAATATTATTGGAGATTAGTCATGGGGAAATCCAAACTCCCGAATAATGTTTAATTATTCAAAATTATTATTAGAATATTAAATAAAATATTAAAAGAATTATTACCTACCCCATTTAAATTAGGCCAAATTTGATAGCTCTAAATTAAGTAGTCTTGCCAATACAATCATGGTCCTCTATAATTAGCACAGTTTTAAATAAACTAAAGTTTACATCCGCTCAGTAATATTTTTGGAGGTTAATTAGGGAAAAACCCAAAACCTTAAATAATATTTAATTATTTAAAATTTTTATTAGAATGTTAACAGAATTATTGCCTAACCATCTCGCTCAAATTATATAAAATTTGATAGCTCCAAATTAAATGCTCTTGTCAATTTAAATATGATCCTCTATTACTTGCAGGTTTTAAATTAAGTAAAATTTATGTTCGAGCAAAATCATTTTTGAAGTTTAATCGCAAAAAAATTCAAAATCTGGAATAATCTTTGGATATTTACACTTTTTATTAAAATATTAAAGAATTATCGCTCACCCACCTCACTCAAATAATGTAGCAAATATTATTTAACAAAATTAAACGGTCTTACCAATACAAATATGTTCCTCTATTACTAGCAGAGATTCTAATTAAGTAAAATTTATATTCGTGAAATAATATATTTGGTGATTAATCTTGAGAAAATTCAAAATCTTGAATAATATTTAAATATTTAAAATTCTTATTAAAATATTAAATGAATTGCTGCCTATTATAACCCCAAAAATATATACCAAATGTAATAGCTCTAAATTAAATGATATTGTCAATACAATCATGTTTCTCTGTTATTAATAGAATTTTAAATAAAGTTAAATTTATATTTTTATAGTAAAATTTTGGAAGCTAATCGTCAGAAAAGGAAAAATTATCTTTAAATATTCAAAATTCTTATTAAAGTATTAAAAGAATTGATGCCTATGCCCACTGCCAAAAATATACATCAAATTTCATAGATCTAAATTAAATGGTCTTGTCAATATAATCATGATCCTCTATTATTAGCAAAGATATGTCGAAGTACATAAGAAAAGGCAAATTTCCCTTTTAGAAATTTAAGAAATATATCCCAAAACGAAAAGGGAAGCATTTAGGAGAAATGCATTAAAATTCCTTAGCGTTCTTTTAAGTCATTTCCTTTGTGAAACATGCTGCAATTAATTCTCGAGACAATAGCTTTCTTTTCCTGTTAGCCAACATTAACGTGGTATGAATAACCAAGTGAAATTAAGCAGGCACTTCACATGCATAAATTTTGTAAGAGTACTAGAGAAAATATGGAGAGGAAAAAAATAGCAAATTAGGTAAAAATGCAAGCAGTAAAAGCCAGACATACAAGCATTAATTTAATTTAAACTGAGCTAAAGTCTCTAGAAAAATACTTGTACGTTTGATATTTCACACTTTTAAAAAATAAGCAAATTCCTTATTTAACGAAACGGTGGATCTATTTAGTAAAGAGCCTTAACAGCTGGAAAAAACAATGAAAAATCGTAAAATTCCAAGTATTCTCCACCCTCCTTATCCTTTATTTTCCGTTTATGCTGTTCTCTTGGGAAATAAAATGAATAACAGCACCAATAAATTTGCGTAATTTCACTCTAGTTTATTGAATCTAATGGGATTTTAATGTCTCGGTTATTACATGAAGATAAAATTCTATGATGTTCTATGATTTAAATAAAAATGCATTATTTTTTAACGTTAGAAAAGAAATGCAAGTATTTGTTAAATGAATAAGACTGAGCTTTCATCTATTTTAGAAGATTGTATGGTTTTAGATCGAATCATTGTCAGCGGCTTAATAATAATGCCAAAAATTTGAGTTATTTCCCTGTAACTCATTTGAACTAATGTGATCTCTGATCTCTTGTGTCTTAGATATAATAAATAAATAAAATTATCAGATATTCTGATACAAATAAAGGTTTTTATTTTTTTAACATCAGATAGAAGATATTTGTATTGATTTAGAGAATATCATTGAGCTTTCATCTATTCTTGAAGAATGTATGGTATAAAATTTTTACTCAAATTACCGCATTAGCTTAATAACAGTGCTAAAAATTTGAGTATTTTCCTGTAGCTCATCGGATTTAATGTGACCTTTGATCTTCTGTATCTGGGATATAATATAAAAATAAAATTATCAGATATTCTGATTCAAATAAAGTTTTTATTTTTATTTTTTTAGCATTAGATAGAAGATTTATTTATTTAGAAGACGATTTATTTAGAGAATATCATTGAGCTTTCATCTATTCTCGAAGAATTTATGATATCAGTTTTTTGATCAAATCATTTTCACTAGCTTAATAAAAATTCCAAAAATTTGGAATTATTTCCCTATAGCTCATTGGATCGAATGGGATCTCTGAAATTTTGCGTCTGGAATATAATATAAAAATAAAATTCTAAGATATTCTGATACAAAAAAGTGTCAGAAAGGAGATATTTGTAACTGTTGTGTAAAAAAGTCTGAGCTTTCTTCTATTCTTGAAGAATATATGATATCAGGTTTTTGATCAAATCATTGTCATTATCTAAAACCAATGCTAAGAATTTGAGTTATTTCTCTGTATCTCATTGTGTAATGTAATTTTTGATCTCCTGAGTCTAGGATGTAATATTAAAATAAAATTCTAAGATATTATATTTCAAATAATGGTTTTTATTTTTTTAGAGTCAGAAAGGGGATATTTGTACTTATTTAGAGAATATCATTGGGCTTTTATCTATTCTTCAAGAATGGATGATATCAGGTTTTTTGATGAAATCATCATTATTGAATTAATAGTAGTATCAAAATTTTGGTTAATTTTCCTGTAGTTCCTGGGATTTAACATGATCTCCAAGGCATAGAAAATGTTATAAAAATAAAATTCTACGATGTTTGATTTAAATAAAAATTATTATTTTTAGAATCAGGAAAATTATTTCTGTATTTATTTAATGAATATTACTGAGCATCCACCTATTCTTGAAGAATGCATGGGATTAGATTTCTAATCAAATCATCATCATTATTATCTTGTTCACGAATCAAAATTGAAATTTCAGATTGTTATAAAATCTAGATTTTAAATTTGCAACTGGTTCTTTTTACCTTGTTTAAATGTGCTTATGAAAAAAACATTTGAATTTATATGAAAAAATAATGAAACTCATTCTTCTTATATGGAATGTATATAACTCTATTTAATTAGAGAATCATTGAGTTTTCACTTATATTTGAATAATGTACAGAATTAGATTTCTAATCAAATCACCACCACTAATATTTTGTTCACGAATCAAAATTGAGTTGTGTAATAATTCTGTAGAATTTACAGTTAAAAATCGGAACAATTTTTTTTTTCTTTCCCATATTAAAATGTGCTTATGGATAAAAACATTTAATGTCGTATGAACAAAACTATAATATTTGATTATGTATACCAAAACAATACTTGCCGCTTTATTTAATTGAATTTTCTCTGAATTTCCGAAGCAATGCGCGTGCAAAAAATATATTTATTATTATGGAAACGACTATAAATATAAATTCGGTAACGAATGGCAATTATTCTTGTAGATGACAAAGTTAATTTTTTAAAAATTAACTAGTTAAAAGCTATAAAGAAATAAAAGTATTATACTTAAAAAAATTAATTTTGAATTTTAAATAGTTTACAATTTAATGTAATATTATATGCATAATTTGTGTTTAGAAATTTATTACTAAATATGGTAGATTTATGTTCGGGGTTTTGCTTACTTTTTTAATGATCTTTTTCATCATACATAATGTGAAATGAACATCGTCTAGTTAAAATTACAAAATTACAAGGAAAGCAGAAAAAAAGATTTACTTTCAACCACAAAATATATTTTTATCTTTCTTTAATAAATAAAAGTTATTTTTAAATTTCTTTATGCTTATTGAAAATTCCTTAAGCCATAACTTATTTTACGCGCATTAATTCAATTCAAATGTTTTTTATATCATTTATATTTTAAGTTCTATACAATCAGTCTTTTACATATCTTATTAATGATTTGTTAAGTAAAAGTTGACATGTTTTGTGTTATTGGCGCAGAAAAACATTCTTGGCGCTATTCCATCATTATTCATTTTATTTAGCGTTTTGCCCTTTCGACCTTCTTGCCGCTTAATGATGGCATTGCCATACTGTTGGTCTTATTTAATAATAATCATCACTACGCTTTCTCTTTTAAGAATTTTTCCTCAAAAGGAATTCGCCTTATATTATAACTATACTAATGTTAATAAAAAGAATTTCATTACAACATACAATTTTCAAGACATTTAAGTTATCTTAGTTTTTCTTGCTCTTTCGGATACTTATTTACATAGAAAAATTCTTCTCCATTTTTCGAACTGAGGATTTGAATCAAGTTAGAAGGTCACTAAATTATTAAAATTTTATAAAATTATTTGTTAGATGGTTTGTCAAATATTATATTATATTTTATATTATAATTTCTTCAATTCAAATTTCAAAAGAAGCAGACTGAATTTTAATAAACAGCCTATATTAAATTCACTAATCGAAGTTAGTTAAGAATGAAATCATGAATAATTTTTAAAGAATTTTATTGAAAATAATCTTCAAAACATTTATTGCCAGTGATGTAATTGAAATAAATAATTCATGAAATAACTACGACCATTTTAAAATTTTCCTTTCAATACTTTTTTTTCAAAAGTTTTTGACATAATTGGTTAACATCCAAATTTGATGCCCCTACTATTGAAGTGAAATGAAAATTTGTTTCAAAATCAACCTCTTTATAGCTTACATATTGAGGTAATCTTTCATCTTGTCTGGTACAAAACTTTTATATTTACAACAATTTTCTAAGTCATAAATTATCTCAAGTAATAAATATTATTTCATTAAAAAGATTTTTTCAAACTTGATAGGAAATATGTCAAAGAAATAGCTGTAATCTATCCTTCATCATGAAAATTTTTACCAAAGCTGCTATAAATTGAGATATAAAGGATATGTATATCCTTAAATTAAATGGACATGAAATATTATTAAATGTATCAGTACAAACGTTACTTCATAAAGTAAGAATTTAAGAGAAATCAGAAAATAAAAAAAGAGAAATCATGAATAAGTATTTTCATATATCATTTTTACATTTTTTATGAATTAATTTTTATGACAACAAAATTTGATTAAATTATGATCACATTAATACGTCCATATATTTTGAATATTAAATCTCAAAACATTAAAAAATATTTCTCAATTCAGTCGATATAAAAAAAAGACTTTTTAATAGTTTTAAACCCTCAAATGGTTTACCTAAAATAAATTTCCTGAGCAGAATGATTCAAAATGTCACACCCCAATCCATTTAATTCGATAAAACTTATTTCCATATAATGTAATTAAAAATAATGCTAATTACATAAAAATATACAAAATTTGGAATCTTTGATTCCTTAGAAAAAATATTTCTCAAAATAAATTTTCTATAAACTATAAAGCAATTCAATTTTCTTTTATTTTTTAATTTTTAATCATAAGATGATTCTACCAGCAAACTATCTATAAATTGCATGAAGTGTATTGTAAAAATTGTTTAAATTATTGTATTGAACAAAACATTGAACTTAGAGCCAAAAAATTTAGGTATTCACTACAAAAGTTTTTTTTTATTCTGATAATATTTTAATTAATAGACATTTTTTAAATAACTTTGTAGAATGATGATGATGTGACAAAAGTGAACAAAACGACACAAAAGTGAATTTCACTTTAGTTTAATACGCAAAAATTTGCTACCTTGCGTTACTGCTTTTATTTTAAGTACAGCTTTCATTTTCATAAATTTATAAATTATAATTTTAAAATTATAATAATGTTAGTCATATATAATCCACTGCAATAAAATAGCAAAATTGTGGATAATGGGTACATATATATTTTAATAATTCTCTTGCGACTAAACGAAAATAAATTTTTGAGTTCTCTGTTTCTTGCTAACTAACCGCCTTTGGTGAGCAGCTGGTTCGCCATGAGTAATGCGCTTTAAATATTTACTTGCTCTCTTTATAACCTATCGGCAAACTATATTTAAACTTCAAACTTCGATAGTCTCTTAACTCGTATTATTATAAAAGCCCTACGATTAATTGTTCATTGTACCATATATGTTTGTGATATGAAATCATCTAATGTAGAATTATGTGGAAAATATCCCCTTATATTTATTCCATTTCATTACTTTATTGTGCTATTTCAACACGTGCTAAGCATGACACTCTCTTCGGTTTGTTTTGCAATACGGCAGAATTTAATTCTTCGGTTTAAGTTTTTGTCAAAGTGACGGCAAAGCACTGATAACTCTTAATGTGCTCTTGCAGGTTAAATTCTACTTTCATTTAGTGAGAAATTAATTGTTGGAAAATATAGTTACAGTATTTTTTTAAATTCATTAAAAATAAAAATTTAGTTTGTAGATCAAAATATTGTTATAAATGAAGGAAAAAGTCATTTTAAGATGATTTGAAAAATAGCTCTATGCTGCAATATTTTCGGAAGTTATCGCAGAAAAATTCCAAATCTTAGCTTAATTTTTGTTTAAAGTTTTTTTCAAAAAAAATCCGTCTAAGTATACTTTTTTATCCTATGTAAATATGTACATACCAAGTGCTGTAGCTCTAGATCATATGGTCTGGTGTATATAGCACTAACACACATTCATTCATATACACAAATACATATTCATTTCATTATCAGCCTTGGAGTAATTCCGGGCATTCATTCCTAGTTTATTATTTTTTGTTTGTTGTAAAATTTTATTGTTTTGTCCGAAATATATTGTTGAAAAATTTGGTTAAAATATTTCTTTGAAAATTCGTTAAAAATATAACCTTAAGATATATTAAAATACTGCTACCGTTAGAAAGCTAATGTTTTGATCCTTAACTTGATATAAAAATCAATTTTGCCCGATAATATTTTTGAAACTTGTGGCGGTAAAACGTCGAAATTTCGCTTAATTCAAAAACACGGCTACTAGGTGTCTATTCCCGGTGTCCAAGGTATACACATGCCAAATTTAATAGCTTTAGGTGGAACGGTCTGGTTTGTCAAGCGCCAACGCACATGCATTGAGCTTTCTTATAAGTATAGATTAATGTTTTAGAATATTTCATAGTACTAGATTTTATTAACATGATAATATTGATCTTACCATCATGATAATTAGCACATGATTGCATCATTGCTTCTAAAAATGATGCAATGTAAAAATTGTTAGCGCTCTGAATATAATGAAGATTCAATCATACGAGACAAAGCCTAAACAGGTGGCTATTACTTTTCATTTCTTCTTCTGAATTATTAATTTAATTTGCTTATAGATTATTTTTCTTATGCAACAATTACACTAGCTAACATAAGGATTACTTCGTGTTTTGAATATTTTATTTAATCTCTGTATATATTTAGTGAGCTAGTTTCAAATGTTAGAATAGTTTTTCTCTACCACTTTTACTTTCTGAATGTTAATGTATCTAAATAACGAAATAATTTACACTACAGCCTATTGAGTAATGGTAAATTAATTCTTTATATTAATGTTAAATTAATTCTGGTAAATGATAAATTAATTCTTCTTGAGTAATGGTAAATTAATTCTTCATTTAGTTAAATTCTTGATTTTTCTTCTTTTTTATTCTTGATCTAGAATTGTCGTGCACTTAACCAAGATAATACGATCTTCGGATAAAAATGGTTTTCGATTTAAAGATGTCGGCAGCTTTATTATATAAATATCAAAAGAACCGTAAGTTCTCAACCAATACCATTTTCACAAATACAGTACATTACCGAGTATCCGGCCTAATGTAGCGGGCGGGTAACCGGATAGACCTGAGTTTTATGAATTTATTTCTTTGTCCGACAATAAGAGAATACAAAAAAATTTATACTAAAACCCGCTTTTATATAATTTTTTTCTCATACTAAGACGTACTTCTCAATACTAAGCCCTTTGTTTATCTCAAGCCATGCAGATTTCGATTGCGATAGCGCCCCGGTCTGTCATAGAAGCGCTGCTGTGAACGTGTCCAGTTAACATATATAAATTATCAGAAGGCGCCATTCTGATAATTTATATATGTTGACATACTGCATTGCATGTTTGATTAATATATCAAAGAAAAAGCACTTTAAAGGATATGTTGTATAATATAATGTACATACATATTCACATTTTAACATAAATTCTTTAATGCTTAACTTGAAAGCAGAAAGCATGTACAAAACATTAAATCATAGGTCAATTCTTAAGATTTATTTTGTACTGATCAATTATTGCGCAAATAAAAAAGGTAACCCTAAAAAAAAAGAGTCAAAATTTACAGTTTTTAGTTTTCGAATAAGTCCTAAATAGATTACTGCCGATGCATTTCAATCCAAGCCTTGGGCTAAAATAAATTTGCAAAGTTTCCAAGGCCATAACTATGTTGTTAACAGAAAACTAGGCCACATAGTCTAGAACCAGATATACTCTAATGCAGTTTTTATCCTTTTTTCTCATCCCAACATAAAAGTGAAAATGTCTAGGAAGGTCACGAGATCCATGAGAATTTTAATTTTTATCTTCAGTGCTCAACGCATGATAGTTTTGTGTTCCGTGAAATTACAACCTAATCCTATTAGTTATAAATTTTTTAAATCTATCCTAATTACTATTCTTCCCACGTTTTCAGTATAAATTACAAAATGTATAAAGAACTTTTTGTGACGTGTTTTGGAAATATAGCCTCACAAGCTTCTATCAATAAATATTAATTATTATTGAATCTAATCCAAGAAATATGCATTCTTTGTCGTAGTTATTTTAATTTTAACTCCTTTTAATTTAAGGTGTTTAAACCTCGTTTAACTGATATTTGATATTGAAAATACCAGTATGTGAATAATGAATATTGTAAAAATTCATGTTCCAAAGAACTTCGTCCCATATCCACTCATTGAAGGAAAATTCTGCACTCCCTTAAATCGTATTTATATCTGCAAAAGATTTCATAAAAGAAACTTAACAAAAAAACAACTTTCTTAGATTTTAAATTTTTAAATTGTATTATAATTTTTATGAGAAAAAATTTTTAATTAGTACGTCGGGAATTAAAAAGTTAACATCACGATTCAATTTCTACTTCATTGCAAGAACTACTCAAATCAATTCGAAATTCTTTTTTCGAGCTAGCTGAATCAGCCCTTTCAGAAATTTCCAATTTTATTCGATCTCGGATTCTTACAAATCAATAAAGCGTGTGTTCTTGCTGACTAGTGAAATCTTTCTTTTTCTTGAGACGTCTTAATTCCCCCCGTGCATTTTCTGACATCACGACTTGCAGCTCATACGACAAACAGAAAGAAAATCTGTAGAAATACTTTCACTTCGCTTATACCCGTAAAGCAGAAAAGCTCACATACAGTAAAATACAAAAGATGCATCGTAATTTTAAAGTAAACTCGGATATTTCTTATATTAATTCCAACTTCATGCATTAATACATTTTGTAAACAAAACTTCAAGATTAATTTAACATTTTAAAATGAATTTATGTTTTCTGTGTGTGTTGTTAATTTGTTAGTGAATTTTTGACGTTGAAATTCTCTGAAAGAAAGATGTTTAAGGAAGTTTTATTTTCAAATGTAAGAAGTGCTTTATTGCTGTAAGTTGTTTAGAAAAGTATATTATTTTTGTTCATTTTTCTTTGTTTCCCTTAAACATAGTATTTGTAAAGTTTTCATACAATTTACAGAAATTTATTGATCTATATTAGACAGAAATATCGAGAAAAGTGACTTAAAATATTTAACTACTCATTACTAAAATAAAAATCCTTAGATGCTTATATAATCCTCTTAATGAACCTAATAATTACATCAGAAATTCAATAAAACTCTTTGTTCAGAATATCATCTTATAATTACCCAATGAATAATTTTCAAATAACACAATTCGATATTCTGACTAAAATTAATTTAAAAGGCATGTACCTATCATGTTCACTTTGTTATACATTTGACTTAACTTGATTAACATGAATGATTTGCTTGTTGAATAGAAACATATATATATATAAAAATTGAAATCACTCAATGGAAAATTTCCTTTTGAGATATGAAATATGTTTCTTAAATATTGCAATGTATTAGATTACTATAGATTAGATATTCCAATATTACTCATTAAAATTATTTAATGCGATTAAATAACAAAGTAAATCTGTAGTAGCAAGGCATTTTATGCATTCAGTGATATAACAATGTGCCAGAAAAATATCTTATAGCCTTCATAAATATGCAAACTATAAAAATTCACATCATGAATTTCTTTTGAAAGCCAGCAAGATTGAAAAATTTTGAAAATGCAATATGTGATAGATTATAAATTTTAATCTTCCGACACTTGCACACAAAAAATTCCTTTTCTTATAGCTTATTTTGCTCCCAGTCTCAGAGAAAACTAGACTTTATTTCGTTTCCTGTTTTATAAAATCCCTTTATTAATGTTGCAATCCAAACCAAAATGCTCTTCTTTATTTCTTCGAATTTCATAGCGACTGAATAACATTCCCTTCTCCAATTTCAAATATAATACAAATTTTTTTCTTCCAACACTTTTAACTTCGAGTCATTCTAAATCACAAATTTTTCTTCATTCTATAAAGAAATGGCGATATCAAATTTGCTTTTAAATTTTATTTTATAATAATTTTATCTTTTAATAATAATAATATGTGTAATATAATATAATATATATAATAATAATCAAATAATTTTATCCTTTAGCTTAATTTCCGAACTTCATTTCCAGGTTCCACGTAAGATCTAGTTTTGTAGCGTGTATAAAATAAATTTATAAAATATTGCGAATTTAGTTTACGATAGAACTTTATGAAAATGAATAAAAGAAATTTTATCTTTTGGAGGTTTTTCAGGATATCATATCAAGATACCTCTTTTTTGTATCACGTTATTTTATACCATTATTTTCGGTTGAGTATTTAAGCTCTATGGAATAATCATAAAATGGTAAAACACTTAAAACCTTACACTAAAACACCAAAAACCTTATTCACCTATTAGATGTTCCCCTCACTTGGATACTCCCACTCATCTAACAGATATTCCCTTCACTTGGATGCAGTCACTGACCTATTAGATATTCCTATCAATTGGATACCCACACTCACCTATTAGATATTCCTCTCACATGGATACTCTCCTTCACCTATTAGACATTCCTCTCACTAGGACACCCTCACTCACCTATAAGATATTCCTCTCATTTAGATACTCTCACTCACCTATTAGATATTCCCCTCACTTAGATACCCTCACTCATCTATTAGATATTCGACCTTCACTCGCCCTATTTTCAGTTGTTTTTGTAGCTAAAAAGGAAACTGAGGCGTGAATCATTTCAAGATATCTGGAAATGTCATTCAGAAAGGGAATAGAAGAGTATGATATTTTTAGGTAATCAAATTTTGTGGTATTTCCTTTGCTGCTTTTGAATAAAAGATGGCCTTAAGATATTACTATAGAAAATGAGTAACTTAAATTTGGGTTAACTTCGAAAATTATGCAATGTATACTGTTTTTGTTGTTGCTTATCCCCCTTCGAATGAACTCCAATTCAAACCAAGTCTAAGAGATTGGGAAAAGAGAGGCTTCATAGGGTGAGGATTCCTGAGCATTCGAGAGCAGAAGTCTTACTTCAACTGGTATGAATTTGATACTCACACACTTGCTTGCACAATCCCTTTTTACGGATGGTGGGGCTCTTTCCCTCACCATACAAATAAAATAGAGGGTAGAGAGCCATGTCTTAACCAGGGCTCGAACACGGGATGCCTTAATCATGGGGAAGATGAGCTACCCCTAGAAAAGGGCAAGGAGAATTTAAAATAATGTCTATAAATTCATTTTAGAATTATTTTACTTCAATTCGTATTAGCTGAAATATTGTTATCAAATCTCAAAATTTTATCTATATAATAGTTCATAAAATTCATCAGTCATAAAATTGTATCCTGAAACCTTAATACAAAAAAATAATAATATTTTGTCTTAGTTTATGTTTATGTTCTCTATTTAAAACTTTTATTTGACCTTCTTAAAATTATTATTCGAAATTGCTTCTTTTATAGGAAATTGGCTCATAAAGTGTGAATAAAAATAATTTTTTATAACTGCAGTAAAGAGAATTTCACTTTTAACTCAAAAGCATAATTTCAAAAACATGAAACTCTACAAAGCTTCTAAATGATCTGTTTTATTTTCAAAAAGTATTTGCTCCACTTTTCTCTCCCAGAAAACTGGTAGTCTACGATACTTCTCTTGATACTTGTCTATATTTCTCATAATTTTTTGGTGTCTTCCTGTAGCAAGAACCTTATTTCTTTGTTACGATGTAGAACATAGTTTTTCGCTTCTTGCCCACCAGTGTAATAATTTAAGTTATATTGTTCCCGCGTATTGCTTGTTGTTTGTTATCAATTTTTCTTCGCTGCAATACTTTTGTACTCTAATAGAACTTTCTGAAACTCCTTTATTGCTTCTTTTTGCGCCAAGAATCTTTTTTTCGTGGACATATAACTGGGAGTCACAAATTTGGCATTTTTCATCTTGAAACTCCAAGTTATCAAGGGCATATTTCATTTTGCAATACGTAGAATGGATGGTTTTTAGGAACGAACATACTAATTTATCTTTGTTGCTTATTTCACTCTCAGATAACAGGGATTTGTTAAATTTCGTGATAGTTGCAGGAAAAAATTATAAGCTTAAAATTGAACATCATAGATTTAACTGTCATTCTTAAAAAATCTAAATAATTTAAAATGAGGAAAATGTATAATTTTATCTTTTTTTAAATTTTTTTTTGTTTGAATGAATCCCCCTATTTGAATCCACAACCAATATTACAAGTTAGATAATGGAAAATGATTATCCAACTTGTAATAGTAATAAATAATATCCGTTTCTGAAAATAACGAAATTTACAAACTTTTTCAAATTTTTGGTCACGATGATTGTTGAATCTGTCACTGTAGGTATGGGAGAGAATGTGGGGGCATGAGGAGGTGTTGGAGCTTGTTGGAGTGAGTGTGAAAAAGTGTGTGGGAACGGAAGGCGTGTAAGGCTGAAGGAACGAGTGGGAGTGAGGGTGAAGGAATGTGTGTGTGTGTAGAAGTATAGGGATTTTAGCTCTCTATTATCCAAGCCTTTGACTTTGACTTTGAGCTTTGAAATTTTGTTTGACTTTGAACTTGGAAACATGGCATATATATTACTTTAGGGATGGAAATAAGCAGCTCAAAATAAATTTTTCTGAAATTCTGATTAAAATTTTAATATGTTAAAAATTAAACTTCGAAAGTATGAGCTTTCTCTTTTATAACTGTCAAATGTACAACAGCATAAAAATGATTCTAAAGTCATCTAAAGAATAGCAGAAATGTATCTTTTATATTATTATAATTTGATATTCTTGCGAATTTTGTCTAAAATTTGACATTTTTTTAAATATTTTCCCCAATTGCCAAAAAATATATTATATAAAAGCTTCCTGCATGGTGGTTAGTTCTCGCTACACTGGAAGGTAAACTAAAAGGTTGCAGGATCGATAGCAGGATGTACTTCCTTAGGGAAGAGTTGTACTGTGGCCGGTGATGGCCCATAGGACACAACCACAATTCCAGCCAGTATTGCTGTAGAAGTTGTCCAGTCATTCTGTTTTTTTTTTACTCGTGTGCCTTTGAGTGGGTCGGATATTCATAATATCTTATCCAATGAGCAGAATACATATAATACAAGTAAAACAACAGGTATAGGGATTTAGACAAATTGATGGAAATTTTTGATATAATATCTGACAATTTGATGGAATCATTGATATGAAATTTTTTCTTGGCGGTTTAACTGAAACTCGATATTATTAATATTCCTAGCGTATCAGCTAGTCTCCAAAGACATCTAGCACGCAATATTTTATTCATACATAACCTTTATACTGAGTATTTCTAATCCATAAGAGAATGCTATCGATCGATTTTCATCCGAATGAAAGTAGACCTTTCACTGATTAATTAGATTAGGGACAGAAATTCAGATTGCCTCTCTTCTTCGAATTAAATTCCTCAGAGATTTCATTCATGGTAAATTTTCCAGTTCTTCGAATTCATTTCATGTCTTTTCTTCACAAACATTACTTCATTTTAAAGCTAATGGAGATCTTGAATTGCCACTAATATGGATTATACAACTTTTGATCTCATCCTTTCTTTTCACTTTTAATCAATATTCCACTAGGAAATTCTTTAGATAAAATGGCAGCTTTTGATTTAAGAAATACCCAGAACCGAATGAATTTGTGCTTTACTAGTTTTAAATTAAAAGAGCTTTTTCAGACAGAGGGGAGAGAGTTAAATATAATCCTAAAGATAGCAAATTTTATATACCCAATGAACATAATTATTAAAATGAAAGAAATACAAACTCACCCAAGCTTTGGTGTAAGTATATTATCATAATTAGTGTTGCGCCCAAAGAACCGAAAGTACGATGTGTTTCCCAAGTTTCATATAAACTCGCGTGCACGAAGTCTTGTTCTCTTAATATATTTAAATTGCACGCGATAGCAATGTGTGCAAAAATATAATGGAATGCGTGAAATTTGAAATTGAGTATAAAGTGACTTAAAATAATATATTTATAAAAATTAAAGCTATTAATTAAAAATTATTATAAAATAGTAGTTTATATGAAAAATTGCTGTAAGTAAAGCTCGTCTTTTCAAATTCAGGAATAGTTTCAAAGAAACATAATTTCTCTAGCATAAAATACGCCATTTGCTCCCTCCCGAATGCACTCGAAAATGAATACTGAATGACCGGCTGCCGCTACAGAAACAATGGTGGGAAGTGTGGTTGAGTCCATCACCGACCATGGTACAACCCTCCCCGTAGGAAATACGTCTCAGTCATCGATGGAAGAAGCCAGATCCCCAACCTTTATTGTACCGACCAGATTGACGAAATCCAACCACCATGCAGGAATCACCTCATCCCTTATTACGATTTGCCCCCGGGAGTTTGATTCAGCATAAAACTTGTTTATTTTGAATAGATTTTACTATAGGAAAATTCGAAATAAACAACATATTGTTACTAATCTGTAATGGTGCTTCCCAGCACAGTAACTTTACATAATTAGGAAGACAGTTTTACTGAGTTGGACGTTGATCTGTTGCCGAATTAAGGACTCTTAGGTTTTGGCGACTATTTGGTAACCAACCAAATCCAACCATCATGCCGGAAGCATATCATCTCCAATAACGAGGTGCCACCTCCGGAGTTTCACCAGTATATAATAAAATGGAGCGTTTTGTAAAAACTAAAACTAATAGTTAAATGTCTGTCAATATGCAGCGACGTGCTAACATCTGAAGGAATTCAATGCAAATTCTCACTAGTCAAATTATATTTTTCGTAAATCACGTCAGGCATTGCAATATATTGAAAATTGTTTTGATTCCGGAATTGCAACAGAAAGATCGCCTTCAAAATATCGATCTGCAAGGCAGTGTGCATGGCTTTACATCATTCACTTAGTTCAAACTTTCTAAAAAACAGAGATACTTTCACTCCTTCTGTTTCAACAATAAAAGATATTGGGATTTACAACAGAGCTTTGCAAGTTCTTCATTCGGCAACTGGATAATGTTCTAGGAATGGTTTGATACACGTTCTGTTTCAATAAAAAAAAAGATTTTTTTTAATTCCTACAGCACTCAATCTATTATCAAAATATCCTCAAAAGACCCCCCCCCCCACCTCCAATTGGAAATATCTTGGATGCCGAAAACTGGAAATTCTAGCAGAATTGGTTACATTCTTGGCTGCAAGTATTCATACCTCCTATTCTACAAGAACTTAGTTGACGCAGAATTAAGTTATTATAAACAGATCAACTATCATACCTGAATTCGTTTGAAATCTTTTAAAGAATACATGTAAATAGGTTACATGGATTAAAGCACCAAGAAAAGCGGAATCAGTCCTTCAGCACATTCAACAAACACCAGATGAGGTCATGCCAAAGAGGATCATTAAGATGTATTTAAAGGAATGGATTCAAAATTGTGAATTGGAAAAAAAAAGATTCGAAAAGCTCATATATTTTGGAATTGCCTATACTATTTTTTAATTTTAAAAAAAAAATTCGACAAAATTTATATAAGATATCTTTTTATAATACATTTATGTTCGCATTCCATTTGTTTTAATTTTTTCGAGATAAGTTTCCAAATTTTTATTTCAAATGATTATTACCAGATCATAATTCTTGAGACACACTGCAGTATTAAGGTAATGCATTTTACATTTGATTGCGACATTCAAAATTTTGTTGTTTTTATAAAGGCACATATAGTTTGCTAAGCATGACGATTTTCTTTCCTGGAATAATCGTGATTCAGATAATGGCATGGTTATAGTTATACCCTGAAATCAAAATTTATCCTATTATGTCTGGCCTAAACTTTCCTAGTTTCATCTGGATAGAGGGTTTATAAAGATAATTATCTGTATAAGGTTATTACCTGCAATTAATGCTCTCATTCTATCCAGGATTAAACGTTCACTTCCTGGGGGATATGACCGAAGCCAATGCATAATGGCCTTGCATTGGCAAATCGATACTCTCACCAGCAGACAGGTGGAGTAGTTGTTCCCTAAAGAGCCAATTAGTGTTCCACAGAACACCACACCCAAACAAGGCTCTCGTGCAAAAAACACAACTGCTTTTGTGATCTCATTAAAAAAAGGAAATTAAGATGTGACGATCGGGATGGTCTTATATAAAACATTAATAATGACTTTTATTATTTTAATTATAATGCATACGTCATTAAAAATGACGTCAAAATGTAAGAAGATTGCAAAGATGGCACAAGTTTGTTTTTAATTATAAAGATTATTATCATAAAAATTGCAATTTGTTGAATCGCACAAATTTATTCATTCCCGTTTAAATTACATATAGATAAGATCCAGGTGAGGAGGGGAAGCTTCAGGTATGGTGGTTGCTCCACATTTTCCTATACTCAACCCTTGTGAGTACAGAAAAATGTGGGGGTCTGACTCGTCTAATTACATTTTTCGTAAATCGCGTCAGGCATTGCAATATATTGACAAGTGTTTTGATTTCGGAAATGCAGCAGAAAGATCGCCTTGTAGTGTGGTCGGTGATGCCCTAAGGACTCAACTACAATTCCTGCTAATGTTGCCATAACGGTGGTTAGGTCATTCAAGAATTTCTTGTGCCTTCCAGCAGGCCAGAATAGCCAGTTCGTGGTTTGTGTTTACACAGAAAAAAAGACATGAATATGAAAAAGTGTAAAATGCAAATCTTTTTTTAAAATATTGGCTTTTACCCTGGAAATATAATTTAGTAGCAGAATAAACTGTTTATATTATTCTTTATAAAATATTTTTCATGTGTATGCTGTCCATGTATAAATTAAAAACATTGAAAGAAGTTATATTAAAAATTCAGTTTTATACCTGAATAATCACAAAACCGAGACGTGATTTCCAGAAAGATCTCATGTGTATATTAATCTCGTGCATGTTATTTTCACTTATCATCATAATTCCAAATCATACCAAAATGGAATAGATAAAGATAATATAATATTTATAACCTATTAGGATCCATTCTCCTGGTATTTCAGTAGAGGAGAATGTTTGTAATTCCAGTAATTCTAATGTTCCTAATACCTGTAACTTCTTGTTGTTCCATATTAAAGATTCTGACCACTATAGCTTCAAAGAAGTGAGTGATCAGCCCCTTTACCACTAGCTACCCTTTTCACTATAATTCTTCACTTTACCTCGGACATTCCGAGTTTGGGTATATACTGTGGTGTAAAGAAAAAGTAAACACCTCATGATAATATCTAACCCAGGCATTAAAGGGGCATAAATGTATTAAACTACATTTCTGAACATTTTAAATTCATTATTCAAACTATGATGTAAATAAATGAATTAATCAGATACGATGATTCAACAATGATATTGATTTGAATAGCAATGTAGAACGAAAAAGTAATGAAACTTTTTAAAAACATTTTAATATTTTGGGTATACACTTGAGCATGACTTTAAGCACATATTAATACTAATACTAGAACTGTTCCAGAAACACCTTTTTAGCAATCTAGCTACAGAATTTGTTCAGAAATAAGATGACAAAGATACATGGTAAACGTACGAAATGAAATTAGTTTTCTGACATTTTAAGAAACCTCTTATAGCGTCAGAGCATTATTTTAGAGGTAGCTTTTGGTACAGTTAACAAAGAGGCGAGAATATTTCTTGCTGTGACAAAGACAAATAAACAGCATTAGGAAATTTTCAGAAGTTTATTGCGATTTGGAATAGCTCGACAAATTTTCTCTAGTTTCACAACAAAGCGATTTATAGTTTCGGAAAGAACATGGTCATAATGAAAAGTATTATATCAACTCTGAAAATGATATTGATATAAACTAGTTTAGAAATTCCAGAATGGATATTCCTTGAAGAGACGCTTAATATTTTCTAGTTTTTGAATAATTTCGTTCATTCCGAGACGCTTGCAATAATTAGAACAAGAATGAAAAATATAGAGTTCATAAATAATGATTGTTTGGATATTTTGAGAAGAATATTTAAATTTATTAACTCCATATCGGGTTTTTAAAATAATAAAATTGCATTTTTGCTATTTATGTAAAATTGCAATTTAGCACAATTGTATTTTTATGTTATTTTTTTAATGCCACAGACATGAGGACCAGTATATTCTTGAAAAAAAATGAAAGAAAAGAATTAGTTTATAATATATTTTTAATTTATTTTTTAAAAAGGAAAACTTGTTTATCTATACTAATATATAAATGTGAAAGTTTGGATGGATGTTTGTTACTACATCAAACCAGAACGGCTGAACAGAATTGGATGGAATTTAGATCAAAGATAGATTATTGTCAGGAATTGAGCATAGGCTACTTTTTATTCCGGTTAATTGAGTGGTTAATTGTTTTTATTAATTAAAAACTAACTTTCGTGCCAAAAAGGTCAGGTCAAATCCCGCAAGAGATAAGTAAGGCTCCGGTTTTTTGTGTTTTTATTCCCCACAGAAAAGAGGTTAGGGTTAGCAAAATTTTGGCCGATTATTTCAAACAATTCTATTTATTTTCTTTTTGATGTATTTAAATTCTAATGTTGTTAATTAATCGATCTTTCGGGTTCATTCTTAAGTACTTTTGAATTTAAAAAAAAACAGTATAAAGGCAATAAAAAATTTCTAATCTGCATTGCGTTACCCCAACTGGAGTAGGAAAGTCAGACATGTGCGTTGAAAGTTCGCACGTGATTGTCAACAACTGTCTTTCATTTACATTAAAAGTTTAAAAATTATGTGTTGTAGCTATCTCAATGTGTTGTAACTCTCTACTGTTGTAGCTATCTCGATCTCGGATTGGATAGTTACAACAGTAGAGAGCAAATGGATTTGACAGGACGTGATTGCTGTTTTGTTTTATTTTGGGTATACAATGTAAATAAATTGATTTTACCTTAGTTGTGTGTTTTTGTTATTAAATTGTATTTGTGCTATATATTTTTCGTATATGCTTATACTTTTAAATGTATCGTTTTTAGGTTATGTTTGATTTATTTATTTATTTATTGTCATCATTTGATAGTTTTTCGAAAATATACATCAAAATTTCCACGCGAACAGTGTCTCGGATAATAGCTAGTTTATAATAATTCAAGTAGAAATTTGTTTTATACTAACTTGGGTAAGTGAATAAATTATTATTATTAGAAAATAATGTATTTAACTCTTCCATACTAATAAAAATATAAAATTTCATTTTTTATATTAATTTAAACTGATTAAATTTTTTTTTTTTTGCTTTATTTCAAGAGGAATAGAGGAATATATTGTCTAATTCAATACTTTGTGTTACATAATTCAGAATTCATTTTTATAAATCTATATTTCATAATGTGCAGTAAGCACATTGTATATTTCCTACAATTAACAAGAGAAAAAAATTATTATTGAAAAACAAATAAAGAATTCAGAAAATCTGTCATAACTTCTTATTTATTCTTTCTTTCAAGATCTATTTCGAGGGCCTGCATTTTATTTAATTTTCAAATGTGTACGTAAGTGCGTGCGTGCGCGTGTGTGCATGTGCGGGATTTTATTTTATCCTCAAATTTGAACACGCGTGTGTGAGAGTGCAAAGAAATTTAGGAGAAAAATTTCAAAAACAATTTTGATTTTTACATATGGCTATTATTTTAAAAATAAATAGTGGTGACTCAAAAATTGCATATTTAGTAATCATATTTTTACTTCACGAAAAAAAATTCTTATACTTAAATTCATGAAAAAACTCTCCGGTTAATTAAACTTTTAGCCTTACTTTTAGCCCTTATGATACTTTTAGCCTTAATTTTAAATGCATTTTTTATGATGCAAGCAAAGAAATAATGTAATCCTAATTATTGTTTCGGGAGAAATAATTGAGTCTTTCAGAAAGGCGAACAGAAAATGTATACTAATATAAAATAAATGCTTTATTCAAAATACATATGGAGTGATAAAATATATTAAACATTGATGTTACACAATTTTGACTATCATGCGGATTTAATATATACCATATTATGAAATTTTAGAAAATTGCAGCAGCTTCAATATTTTAGATAACATACATTTACACATTTTAGTAACGCTTTACATTTCTTAACATTACATAAGCATTAAAAATTTTAGAGATAAATGTCCTTACTAAATTGCTACTTTACCTCATTTAAGCACAGTATGTTGATTTTACTTTTTTTCGTTATGTGAATTTCCAAAATAACATGAATCATTATATCATAAAACATAAAAAATTATTAAGATATTTTACGATTTATAATGCACAATGTTAAACATTAACACAATTAAAAGCTTTATTTGAAAAATGGTAGTTTTAAATGACCAATATTATATGTTTCTTCAAACTAAATGTTTCTTATAACGATCTAGAAAAAAGAGAGAATGTCATAATAAAGAATTTATAGAAGAATCACTTCAATTCATTCTTTTTCTAAAGATTAAATATTTCTTATTCATAATATATGGAAATCATTTTTACAGATATTAAAATACTACAAAATATAAATTTTTGAACCGCCGATGTTTATTGGTAAATTTGGCAAATTTATAACTGAAGTTAACTGAGGTTGCGAATGTTTATACACATAAAATCATTTTAACAAACATACAAGTATCTGTTGTATAATTTACAATTTTATTTGATTTACAATGATAAAGTTCTGCATCTATTACAAAAATATATTGTGTTTTCTGTACTTCAAATATAAAAAATTTTCAATTCGGTTGCATGATGTCATTGCTCCAAAAATAGATGTTTAAGATGGAAGGTTCACCAAATCTTTAATGAAAATCTTCATTTCAAGGTTCAAGTTATCACGCTGACATACAAATTTATTTATAGACAATTACTTATTTAATGACAATGTAAATGTCGTGCTGCTTTTCCCCTAATTTAAAAAGGTTTTAAAAAGTGCAATCTTATAATCTGAGACAATTTTTCTGTTATTCAAATAAAATCAAAAGCATGTAATATAAATTCATTTAATCTTTAATTTATAATGAATTAAATTAAATTTTATTATTCATGATATCATAAAAATCGATGGAAGCGATTACTTCTTTGTTTTATTTTCTTAGGTTTCATTTTATTTATTTCTTTTTCATTTTATAATTTTATAAATATAAAACTGATTAGAATAATATATTTTTTTCTCACGTCAACAACATAGGATTTATTTTATATTATGATAAAAGACATTTGCTTTTTCATTTGTTTTTTGATAATTAACTTTTAAATTCTTTATAGTTGTGCAATTATTAATTCTGTCAAAGTATTAATTCAAATAACGATTATTAATTCTGTCAAAATTATTCTTATCAATTCTGCGAGAACATGATCATGTTTCAGTCAGAGGTTTTTGAATAATTTAAGGCAATCAATAATTGAAGCCCTAAATCATGTAGGCAGTGAATAAAGCATATTCGTAAACATCTTTGCAGCAATTTGAATCTTATAATCGCATATATTTTTTTCTGCTTTTGCCAGTATTGCATTGTAATTATGTTTTTTTTTAAAAGCAACTGCGTTTTTAAAAGGTTGACTTGCTTTTACTAGTATTGGTATATTATTACATATGCTTCTTTGTCAGTAGATGCGTTTTAAAAAGTTAACGTAGAATTATAACATCATAGCTATTATTATAATTTAATACTGTTTTGACAGTTTGACTAAGAAAGAAATTTACTTTTCACAAAATTCATTATTACGATAATTCATTATTCATTCACAAAATTCATTATTATGATAATTCATTATTCATTCACAAAATTCATTATTTCGATAATTCATTCACAAAATTCATTATTTTGATAGCCAGCTCACTTAAACATTTTGGTTAAACTTAAAAACACTAAGTCACAAAAATTTTATTTTTATTTTTATTTTGAGAAGACGTAGATTTAACGCGGTTTAGATTTAATGGTTAAATAAATTTTTGCCTTATTTCAGAAGCATAAAAAGAGAAAAAACATTTATTTCCTGTTAAATTTCATTTCACATTAAATTCATGGTTACTTTTCCTTTATACGGGCGCAACGAAAAAAGTCTCCAAATAATAATTAATCGAGAATAGTGAAAAATCCCCAAAAATTAAAATTACATCAAATCTCACTTGCAAGTGCATTTTCACAGCAATGACTTTGTTCGCGTTTTGTTCACACTGAAGGTATCTTGTGCCTGTATAAAGAGAAGTACTAATTAATGTTTTCAAGTTGCTGCAAAAAAATATAGATAATACATTCTTTAAAATTACTTTACAAAATCGGAGAGTAATTTTCTGTAAAATAAACTATTGCATTAAAATTGATAGCTTTTCATTAAAAACTATTAACCATTTATAAATTTTAATATTTCAACTAAGAATGAATTGCCAATCATAGAATAATTGTTATGTGATAAGCAATATATAAGAAAAATTTAAATTGATTCGGATGTTTATGTTCGACATCATTTTATAGTTTGAATTGCAAGAAACTTATTAATCATTGAATGAACCTAAAAAAATTACTTAGCCACCCGAAAATTGAATCCTTCTTTCAATTACTTTCAAAAACTAAGTAACAAATAAGATTATTCTTTATATTAAACTGAGGTAAAAGAAATGAGTCGGGGAAAAATGCATTCCTCTTACCTCGATCTGAACGCATCGCTCCAATTTATAAAGGCGATTTATTAAAAAGCAGAATCGATGCGCCCTACCTGGATTCCCATTAACTTCGGCCGCCAGAAAAAAAATCATCACCCGAAATTTACAAGGGAAAATTTTTTCGAGTAATATTTGATTTAAATCTCGTCGTGCATATTTTTTCAGGATCCTCCTTCCATAGATTTACTTGAGGGATCCAGCTGTCCAAAGACAGCAAAAAGGGGATATTTTTGCTGGCGGATTCATTTGTTATTCTGAGGGTAGAAAGGAAAAAGTAGAATAAATCTTTTCACGTCTTGAAACACTTGTTAGAACTTGATGCACAGAAGGCGAACGCAAAGGCATTGAGCGGGGAATAAATAAACTGAAAATAACGATGTGGGAGATCCTTTGCGCATTATAAGTTCTTTTGTTGTAAATATTTCATTCCACACGTTTGGAGTATGGCTAAGTTTCTGACAAATCCTGCTGGATAACGTTTTCAGCGAGCAAACTGATTTGTAAAGATTACCAGAAATGGAAACAACAGTGTCAAAGATCCTTTGAGCATTAAAAATAGGTTTGAAGGAATTGCTTCATCCCTGGCATTTTAAGTGTTATTGAGTTTCTGGCAAGTATTGCTGACAAAACTTTTCGTAAAAAAATGATTTTTAAAGATTATGAGAAATCAGAATAAAGATGTTGGACTTCTTTATGCATTAAAGAAACTTTTGCTCTTCTCTGAAAATACTTTATTTTGGGTTGAAAATACTTTATTTTGCGTTGAAAATACTTTATTCTGATGTATTGAAGTATTTCTGAATATTTATTAACTTTGCTCCAGAGCAATTTCAAAGAGAAAATTGATTGTGAAGGTAATATGACCTGAAAATAAGGATATGGAAAATTACAGACTCACAAGCATTCTTTCTGCGATTTTATCGTGGAGTTTTCAGCTATTATTGTATTTTCTGGTAAATCTTACTGGTGTTGATAATAAAACTTAATTGTGAAAAAGATTATAGAAATATGATAGAAAAATTATTATACTCCTCGAAAATATCTTTTTATAATAAAGGTGTGTGTGTGTGTGTGTGTGTGTGTG
>JAPMOQ010023315.1:2588139-2598500 GCA_026543055.1 Argiope trifasciata | reverse complement strand
ATCTCACATCAGATTACTCATTATGCATTTTCCTGTTTTTCTATCCAATTATATCATAGGAAAGACCAACAGTGTTTAAGTAAAGAAAGCCTTTTTTTAAAAAAACGTAATTACTTGCTTTTGAAATCACATTTTAACTGAAATTAGCGAAAAATTCATAACATTATTTATACGGAAACCTCTTCAGCAATTAAATATAAATCGAATATTCATACCTCCATCAAGAGCAATGGTGAAATTCAGTATTAAATATTAAAAGCATCAATTAAAATGAATTGAGTACCCTTCAAAAATATAATTCATTTTTATTAAATATACAAAAATAATTTATTTTCGTGCCACAGTATTATCAAAAGTTACAGCGAGAAAACGCCTAGTTTTAATCCAAGTTTCAGTAATGAAAATTTCAAAACAGTCTATTTGAATTTTACTTTTTTTATTCACCAAAGTTTCTATACAAGTGCCAAGTTTGGGTAGATCAAAGTACGTATCACATTTGACAAGCTCACCGTCCCACCCGAAGACACTCGGAAATAAATATTGAATGGCCTGACCACAACTACAGTAACACTGGAGGGAACTGTGTTGAGTCCTAAGATCCATCACCGGCCTCGGTATAGCCATCTCCTAAGGAAATACGTCCTGTCATCGATGAGGGGAACCAGATCCCTCACCTTTATTGTACCAATTGGATTGGAGAGATTCAACCACCATTTCGGAAGCATCTCATGCTCAATTACGAAGCGCCCCCCAGAGGGTCTATCAAGTTTGCTAAAGTGGAACACACAGAGGCATACATTATTCTTTATCGGCAAAGATGGAGATAAAACCTGCGACAGTGACCTCCTCAATATTTTCTCGTATATTCTCTAATAAATTTGTCGTGCCAGAAAATGCTTTACATGACATTGGTGTAAAAAAGTTACAAAATATTACTTTAAACATGAATTTTTCCTGAACATATCGTGTCATCTTTGGCAAGTTATTTGACGTTTAATCCCTAGCAAGAATTAAAATTAACCTAAAGTCGAATTTGTGTTTTAAAAACATTTCTCTCTACCGACTGAAACTGAACAAAATTGCATTTCTAGTCCCAAAATCCCCTGCCAGATTTAACTTATTTAAGTCATTGAATGTTTGTGTTATCGCCTTCGCCTGTTTCAAAAAATACTGACTGATAAACAGTCAACCACTAGTTAGATTGGACTCAAAATTTGATCTGTGTTTACACTATAGATTTAAATCTATGCACTGTAGATAGTACACTATAGATTTAAATCTATTATCCTTCTAACACTTTTGGTTTTGTAGTTATTGTGTTGTTATTTCTTTGAGTGGAATTCCCGATATTAAATGCAAGTCTGAAAATTTGATATAGAAACGAATATCAAATTTCAGAGGCTTAGCTTAAAGCGTTTAAAAGTTATCTTTATCACAAACAGAAATTTTCTAAGCATGTATTTTTCGAAATTAGAAGTATCAAAAACTGGAGTTTTAATTTTTTAATAATTACTATTTTCCCTATACTACTTATACTAGAAATAAAATAATAAAAAAATATTAATAACTAATTAGGCAAGTACGAAAGTATGTTTGTATAATAAGATAATTTCAAATAAATAAACTTAAAAGCTTCTGTTGTTTAACACAAAACATCTTGTTTTATTTATCTAAACTAAAATTTCGTTATGACACTTTTTTAAAAAAAATTGTGGACATAAATATATTTATGGGCAAAAAAACAAACTTTTGAAGATAAACCCAATTTTACCCAAAAAGTTACCCATGCAGAAGATTAAATGTAGTGAAAGAAAAAACGGTGCTTTATCACAATAATGTCTGTCTGCGGTATCTTTGACATTTAACATATTTTTATCTGTTCCACAACCTATTTACAAAATGCCAGGTGACTTTTTTCTGTCATTTTTCTTAGTATTTTGTTAATATTTTTTCGATAAGACTTTGAAGGATTCGGAATTCCTCTAACAGTTTCTTCCAGATTTTTAGAATACCACTGAGGATCAAAATAATTCAATTTTTAATATCTCTGAGCTTTTTATAAAACTTTAAAATAAGCAAAGGTATATTTATTTTTTTCTTTCCACAATTTCTTTAATTATATGGTTTTTTTATTGAATAATATACCATAATGACTTTGAAGGTGACAACAATAAGCGATTTTTAATTCTATAAAATTGTTGAATAGAATCACTGAATTTCTTTTCATCAAATAGCATTCATATTTCTCATTCCATCTTACTTAAAATAATCCATGAAATGAAAATCCAGAATTTTTCCATTAGTTCTCTATTTATTAGAATGTTAAAATAGTTACCCCAAAACTTATAAAATACCTTCCGAAGACCCTTCTCTATATTTTTAAGAAGCGTCATTTTTATTAAAGTTTAAGTTAGTTCAATTTTTATTAAATATTAAGTTAGGGCAATTTTTATTAAAGGTTTAGTTCAATTTTCATTAAAGGTTAAGTTAGTCTAATACTATTTTTATTAAATGTAACATTTGCTCAATATCGTTTTTATTCTCTGTAAAGTTTGTTTAACTCCACTTTTATTCTACTTAAAATTTATTTAGTATCTTTTTTATTTAATATAAAGTTTGTATAGTATGCTTTTTTTTTTCTTAATACAAATATTGTGTAGAATCATTTTTATTAAACACCAAGAAAGTTCAGAAGATATTAGATAAAATCTTTCAATTACTGAAGCTTTAAGGGCAAATAATTATTTTTATAATGAACCTCTTCATACGAAACCGTGTTAATGCGTGCTTAAGAAAAAAATTATTTTAATCTTTTTTTTTCGAGTATACAGTAACTGAAAAAAAGAACTTAACTGACTTCTAGTGTGATAAAAGGAACTCAACGTTGCTTCCAGGTATTTTCTTTCTATTTTTGAAGTTTCTTATAAGCACTGTATTTTGCATTATTAATTGAACTAGAATCATTTTTTAACAGAATGCCTTGATTAATAGACAAAAAAATTGTTGTTTTATTTATATTTTTAGTTTATAACAAATATTAAAAACATTGTTAGAGAAATTTTTAGCATTATTGATAATTTTTCGCAGCAGTTCATTTGATAAATCATCAGGAATGGTCTCCTCAAAACTTTCTGTATATTATTTAATAATTGTTACTGTGTTTTGTATATTATTGGCTGTGTGTTATTGACGATAAATAGTTATAAAAGATCCCGATGGATTGCTATCTTTGGCGATTATCGATGGCATGTGGTTAATACGAAAGTACCACATGCATCTGGTCTTTCACTTTTTGACCGATTACAACTGAAATTTAACACAAAGCTTAGTCGGCGTCCTGGCATAAGGGTAGCGCGTCTTCTCATGATCTAGAGGTCCTGCGTTCGAGTCCCGGTTCGACCATTTTTGCATTTCCCCTGTGTTCTATCTGTGAGATGTGGGAATGAAACCCCTTTAGACAGGAGTTCAGCAAGCGATCATTTTCACAAGTGTGTCATCTTCATGTGAGCTGGAAGTCAGACTTCTGCCCTAGCATGCTCACAGAACTTTAATTGTAGTTTCATTATGAGATTTTTAAATAATCGCGTTTAAATGCTTGTTTCAGTAACGACTAACAAACGGTCTTCTTTCTAAATTGGATACAAATTTACTCTTGAGGTATTAAATTTGTGTTGTGTTGTAAATTTAATTCAACAAACTCTCTTTGTTTTGTAGCCAACGAGATTACTTATATTCGCCAGAAAAATAGACTTCTCTTAGTAGATTTCACTTTCGAGTTTGTCAAAAAGTTACAAATGCAGGATAAAGTTTATATATGAGATTTTATCCATCTAACTCAAAACATTGTTTAGTTGTCGTGTTCTCAGACGGATAGACAGACGGATGGAAGAACGGATAACCAAAACTCCAAAAATTTGTAATCCAAACTCAAGAGGATCTGAAACATAAAGACTCGTTCAAATTTCTTCTAGTCTTTTAATAATAGCAACACTTTCTATTTGTATACTTCCTCTGAATTTATTTCACTTTCGAAATTTGATAGAAAGTTACTAGTATAGAGTAAAGACTATATATCAGATTTCATCCATGTACCTCAAAGCATTGTTTAGTTGTCGTATTCTTAGACGGAATGATGAAAGGACAGCTAAACAAAATTCCAAAAATTTGTTTTTTTGGACAAGAAGATTTGAAACATAGAGACTTGTTCAAATTTCTTTTAGTCATTTAATGATTGCAACACTTTCTATTTGTATAATTTGTGTACTTCCTCTGAATTTATTTCACTTTCGAAATTTGATAGAAAGTTACTAGTATAGAGCAAAGACTATATATCAGATTTCATCCATGTACCTCAAAGCATTGTTTAGTTGTCGTATTCTCAGACATATAGACGGAATGATGAAAGTACAGCTAAACAGAACTCCAAAAATTTGCTTTTTGGACTCAAGAGGATTTGAAATGTAGAGACTTGTTCAAATTTCGAGTTCTAGTCTTTTAACGATTGCAACACTTTCTATCTGTATACGAGAAATTAAAGACTTTGAGAGAAGTCATATTACTGACTCTCCGTTCGGCACGAAGGCACTCAGAAATAAATAATGAATGACCTGACCGCCGCTACAGCAACATTGCCGGGAACTTAGTTGAGTACTACGGGCCATCACCAGCCATGGTTCAACCCTCCCAGTAGGGAAGGGTTGAACCATGGAACCCCTCCTCCTCCTCATCGATGGGAGGAGCCAAATCCTCCACCTTTATTTTACACACCGAGTTGCCGAGATCCAAAAACCATGCCCATCCAAAACCATCTCATCCCCAATTACGAAGTGCCAGCCGGGAGTCAAATATTAAGGGAAACGACTTTATAATACTGTTTTATTTACACATGAGAAATAAAAAAAAAGCTTTATGTGTAAATCGATCGTTGAAAAATAATCCTTCTCAAATGAACCCTTACACTTCCAAATCATTTAGAGTAATTGAAAATATATCGTATCATCGAAAATTAAGCTATGATTTAGACCATCACAGGTCACTGTACAAATATATTCTGTAGAATATACAATACCCATTACTGAAGAGGAGGTAACTCCAACTCAGTAACTCGGCCCAAAGCATAACCTTGAACCCTAGGGGGGTGGGGGGCGCAAAAGCGTTATTTTTCCATTGGGATAGTAGCTATAATATTCTTAAATATTTTAATAACTGAGTTGTATGATAGAATACAAATGATTAAAATTATTTTAGGAAATATGTCCATGCACTGCCTATTCTGTTTATACTGAAATCTGTGTATTATCTAAAAGTAAAACAATTTCTATACTTTAAGCACCTTATAAATTGTCGTTGACGATAATGATGCCATATCCATTTTAATCCGAAAAAGGGATGCACTAGCTTCTGACTTCTAGCTCGAATGAAAATGACACACACACACACACATTCACTTTCACAACCTCTCCATGCAGGAGAAGGCGCTCAATTGCGCATTTCGCTGAAGAACACCCACGCCCTAACCGGGGCGCACAGATTACAGGAAAGAGGCGCTATCCCTAAGTCATTGCGCTTTCTTTAAATTGTGCAATAAAATTGATACAAAATTAATCAGTGATATGGAAGGACATTTTTCCTATTAATGATGATTCCTCAACTATTAGTCTCGAAAATAGTTTTGACACTTTCCACTAAAGTTCGTGAAATTAACTAAAGAGTTTTTAGAAAAATTTACCTAAATTTTTTATGTATTATTTTGAAAATAATTATAGTTTTTGTGACTCGTAATTTGTTGTGTTTCTTTTTTTTTAATTATTTTAAAATAAGATTTAGAAAATATTGGTAACATTGCAGTCTAATTTATCATTGTTATCTTTGTTTGCTTATTTTTATATTAACATTTTTTTAAATTATTTTATTGTTTTAATCCATACATGTTTGATAGCATATAAAAATTAAATTAATTTAGAGAATACATAAATAAATAAATAAATTGATAAAGAATTCTATTAAAAATAATCAAACTCTGTAAATTTTAATTTACATTTTTGTCGTACGTATTCAAACGTCAAGGTTGATTATAAGCAATTGTAAAGTTAAATATACTATTTGCATTAAAAAAATACTCTGTATTACTATGATATTTAAAAAAACTCGTAAAATTTTATATGTTATACATTTTTTTTATTAAAAGTACTTTTAATGAGAAATAAAATGATTTTACTTTTTCTCATATCTTCTAAAAAGCATGGAAATCTATGAGCAGCTAAAAAGCATTTAAATTTGTTCAACTTGGAACTAAAAAAAATAAACATTTATTTTAGTTTTATATAAATTTCATTTACAATAGGATAGAACAATAGAAATTAAATAATTCATGAATTATTAGAAAAATTAGAAGCGTTTGAGGATGTGCATTATAAACTACCAAATACTATCAGAAGAAAAGAGATCGCAGTTAAAATATATTATAGCAATTTAAAATGTTATTGCATTTTAGAATAACTACCTATATTAAGCGATAAATTAAAGAAAAAGAGATTTATTATAAAATATGACCTTTAGCAAAAATTTTTTTATAAAATCAGAACTTTGTTGTTGTAATTCTCAAGTGACCTTCCAGAAAAAATACAAAATTCAATAATTCAAAAATATATAATAAAACAAATAATTATTTTTGCATGTAAAAAAAGAAATTCTATCTATGCAGCATTATAAAAAAGAATAAAATTCATAATTAATATAAAAAGTAAAGTAATATAAATTTATTGTATTGGAAATAAAGTGATAAAAAGCAAAAAAGAAAATGACAGAAATTCTATATTTGTTATTTTTTTATCCAGTTCATTAAAATCTTTTTTAATTAGATAGATTTCGTCGTTAAAAGGCTTATCAATCCACAAATTATTGAATTTAAAATTCGTAATCCATGTATATATAAACAGTAGTCCGCATTAAACAAATTAATGTTGAAAGGTGTGATACCCAATCCAAATAATTTTGATTTGAAATTCGTCTCAAATCCTCAAAAGAATTCATCTCCGAATGTCTTCTTTAATCATATAAAACAACCAAAATATTTTAAAATCGTCTGCTACGAATAAATTAGCTGCACAAGTAGAAGTACCTGTCGCAAGAGCCGATATATTTTCAGATGATTTATCTGCAAGTCAGTATTTAAATTAAATTTATCTAAAATGAAAAGTGCAGACATTAACTATATCCTTAACTACTGAGAAATGGATAGTACTCGCTTCATTTATTCGACGACACCGTAATTATTCGAATTTAATAGAGAACGCTTAATGAAATTGCACGCAGAAGGAGCTCACAGATGCGGAACGGCGTAACACATCTGAATAATTAATAGCACGTGCCTAGTTCAGGATGTTTAGCATTTAGAAGGTCGCTGGAGCACATCCAATTACTCATTAAGATGGTGTGGAATTAATAAAGCCGATGACAAAGTTTACATTCGTTCCAAAGTTTCGTAATACTGTTAGCTTTTCTGTGTGAGAATCACATGAGATTATCATTCCATCTTAAAGTTCCAGATCGAAACGTGTGCAACATTCCCATGTGTCCGAATTAAGAAGGTGATATGACCGAATTAAGAAGAGCACTATCCCAAGCTCATGACACTAGTCCTGGTCCGAATGAAATAACCTATAGCATGCTCCGTCATTTGAGTGCATCATCACTCTCCAGTCACCTGTATTTTTTAATAGAATCTGGAAAGAGCAAACTTTTCCATAGCAATGGCAAGAGGCTTTTGCGATACCTATCCTGAAACTGGGAAAGGATACTGCGAATATTCTGCACTATAGGCATATTGCTTTAACGAGTGTTCTTTGTAAGACACTTGAACGTATGGCCGACGCCCGTCTAATCTTTGAATTAGAGAAAGTGGCATGTATCCCGCTCTTGCCGTAAGGTGCGTTCCCCTATTGATAATATAGTCCAATTGGAAACTTACATCCGCAATGCTGTTGTACGTAGAAACCATTTTGTTTCTTTTTTTTTTTTTTTTTTTTTTTTTGATATAGAGAAGCCTATGCCCGTACATGGCGATACGGAATTCTTCAAAAACTTTTTAACTTGGGTTTTAGAGGAAATCTTCCAATTTTTATTCGAAACTTTTTAACTTCTAGAGCTTTTCGAGCTCGTGTTGGCAATTTTTACTCCAATTATTTTATTCAAGTGGAGGGTGTTCCGCTGGGGAGCGTCCTCAGTGTTACACTTTTAATTATCCATTTTAGTGACATACTTAATCATTTAGCACAATCGCTGCAAGGAAATTTATACGTTGATGATCTGCAGATTTGCTGTCATTCAATTAAACGCATGCCATTATATTTCTTCTGGTCTGCTGTATGCAAGAAGAAGAAGGGTAGTGACATGTGTTTAATTGAATTTTAACTGCAGAATGCAGTTAGCAAATTGAACAAGAGGTGCTAGGAAAATGGGCACACTCTTTCTGCCGAAAAAATTAAATGTATGCATTTTTGCAGATGACGAAATCTTCACTCTGATCCGTCAATCAATATACGTAATGGCCTGATTCCAGTTACTGATCAAGTGCGATTTTTGGGTTTATATTGTGATAAGAAGCTCACAGTCCTTCCACATACTTTATACCTTCGGAAGAAATGTGAGAGATCTCTCAATATCTTCAAAGTACTTTCTCGCACATCCTGGGATGCCGATCGTACTTCTTTACTTCGTATATACCAAGCCGTCATTTTATCCCGGATCGACTACGGGTGTTGCATATATGGCTCAGCCAGGCCTACTGTTCTGCGCCGACTAGACACTAACTACTCTACTCTACTCTAAGGATTTGTTCCGGAGCTTTCCACACATCGTATGTTGAGAGTCTCTATGTCATTTGCCATCCATTGCCTTTGGAGCAATATCATTTCCAAACGCTGTCTCTGCCACAACAACCCGTGGCAAGTAGGACCCTTCTCACTTCAGAATTTTCGATACTCGTCCTTCTCATGCTCTTCCCTTTTGTGAGAGAGTAAAAGGAAAAATTGAAAAATTGCGTTTTTAGCTTCCTGAAATCCAAATTGTTGATTTCCAGATTTTTTCGCCTTGGGATACCCAGAAATTTTCTTTTTAAAATCCTTTTACTGGTTTCATAAAAGACGCAACTGCCCCAGTGATTTTTCAACAAATTTTTTGTTCTAATCGAAATCAGTATAATTCTTTTGTTCTGGTCTTCACTGATGGTTCAATGGCAAACGAGCATGTAGGTTGCGGAATTGTCTTTGATTCAAACATTGACAGTTTCCGTTTACATGCATCCCTTTCAGTTTTGTCAGCTGAATTATTGGCAATTTCTCATTCTCTGATAAATATCTCGTTCTCACACAGGAGACAGATCTGCATTTATGCAGACAGCATGATTTCCTTGGAAATTCTCTCTCGGCTTAATTCTGATACACATCCAGTTGCTGTAGAAATCTTGGGACTTTAGAAAACTCTTCAAATTAGAGGTTTTAATATTTTATTCTGTTTCATTCCCAGTCATACGGGAATTGAAATGAAGTCATACAGGAATTGAAATTGGAAATGAAGAGGCGGATCATTCTGTAAAACCTTCATCTTCTCTCTTGCATCACAGAATTCCATACAATGGTGTAAAAAAATCTATTGCTAATGGGATTTTTTCTCTGTGGCAAGAGAAATGGGATATACAGATACAGAATAAACTGCATTTTATTAAACCTGTTATTGACACAGGGCCAGTTTTACCAATGCGTGAGGATGATGTAAAATTGTCGCGCCTACGTATTGGACATACTCGGATTACCCGCAAGTATCTACTGTTAGGAGAAAGGGCACCTATGTGTTCTTCATGCCGCACCGAATTGACAGTCAGTCATATTTTGATTGAATACCCAGCTTTTGACTCTCATCACCACCATTTTCCCTCACCAAGTGTAACTCTACCAAAACTTCTGTGAAAGAATTATCATCCAAACATCTTTAAATTGTTAACTGCTATACACCTTTTACCATATATTTAACTTAAACAATTTCCATCTTTTTTTTTTAATTCAAAGATATAATTTTTTTGTCTTCGTCTGTTTTAGCTTTTTTACATTAATTTTTACATGAAAATGTAAGTTTATACGAAGCTCCAAACATTAAAAATGTTTTACCTTTTACCATAAAAATGGCGCAGTATGGCCAAAAATGGTCCAAGTGCCAAAAACCCAAATTAACCAATCAATCAACTATATGTCAAGCAGTCTTTAAACATACAGGAAAAATGAATTCATTAAATATGTATGATAGCACCTAATTGCTGTTAATCGATTAGAGAAATATATGGAAGCTTCATATTTACGTAAATTAGT
>JAPMOQ010023315.1:2572770-2588129 GCA_026543055.1 Argiope trifasciata | reverse complement strand
ATCAATTTATAATCACATTTCATCATAATTTTAACTTAATCAATACGTTTATGAGTATTTTATTACAATCATTTCATTAACGTTGCAAGAGCTTGTTTTCTTTGTATTCATTTTGAATATGTTTATAATGAAAAAAAGAAACTAAAATGATAAAAACTTTTAAGAAACAGTCATTATTATTTATTGATGATTTCTCGCTTTAAAAAATAGTTAATTATTAGGATAAACTACAAAGAAATAGTAAATTTCAACTAAATATAATAATAAGAATTATTATATTATGACTGATGTTGTTGTCGTGTCCGTGTTTATCACGGAAAGGGGGTGCAGTAGCTTCTGAGGGTAAAGACCCCTGAGCACCCAGAGGGCAGAAGTCCGACTTCTAGCTCACACACACGACGCAATCCTTTTCAGGGGGTGGTCGAATTCATTCATACACCAGCAAGTCGGAATTTAGATCCAAATCAGAGACCGACTCATCTCTGATTCAGTAACCCCAAAGGCATCGTTTTGTTATGGGAACTTGGAGGATTTTGCAGTCTCGACATATTTAACGTGCCCTAACTGCCATTAGCCAACACGGAGGTCTTTGGCCAAGACGAGGACAGAACCCGCGATCTTTCGGTTATGAGACTGACGCTCTACCAACCAGACTACCGCGGCCCAGACTGATAAGACTGATTAAGTGATAAATAAAATAATTAGATAAATGCATGATTAATGCATCAATTTATTAGAAATAAATGCCTAATTTTTATTTATTAATAAGTTTTAATAATTCAGTATAACTGCTATGTGTAAAATAATTCATAATTCATATTATTTACCTTTTATATAAAATTATTTATTTGGTAATAAGGTTAATAACTTTTTTCAATGGAGCTTGCCTGATGACCCATTCACTCCAATGGATCTAAGCAGCTACTAGATTACCTAGTTGCAAATCTATTTTTGATAAAGGTCATGAATTTTATCATCAATGATAAAAAGATTAGAGTTTTTTCAATATCAATGTAAGGAAAATTTATTATATTATTTAACAGTTAATTATTTTTTCCTTTTTCTATAATACTCCGATGTGTGTCACCCGAATTTGTAACATACTGGTCTGTTATTTGCACTAATCAATTTCCTTTTCCAGTTTTCCTGGATAATCAACATAATTTTGTGAGTATGCACTAGATTAATTCTAGTATCAGCTAGTACAGCTAATGGAGAAATAAAGATAAGCTAGTATGCAAATCATGACAGAAAAACAAAATATTCCACCGATTACTCTTCTTTCCTTAAAAGCCCTAGAGACCTTTTGCATAATGTCTTTGACACTCATTTCCCAGTCATTAGCGAGAGAAATGTCGGAAATCATCTGTGTAATTAAGGTTTCTCATTGAAATAATTGATTTTGCCGGCGAGGGTGACTTGCAAAATAACTGCCGGTCGATTGCTTTCAACTAGATTTCAATTAAGATCGCATTAAATTTTTAAGCAGAAAACGACGGATATCTCACCCTAAAATGCCGCTAAAAGCCTTTTAATGCTGTCTATATTTTCTTAGTATAAAAGGGGTACACTCAGACATTCAGTCATAAATGAAGAAGTTGTATCTCAATTTTTAAAATCATCGAGCTATTAACCAGGAAACAGTTATTAAGAAATCTAATGGAATAATCAAAACAGAAAATATTTGTCGCTAAATATTTAGGAAAGCTATCAGTTTTTCAGAATTTGTCAAGGTAAGTTCGATATTTGAATATTTACACATTAAATTCATAAATTCCTACTCTAAATATGAATTTGAAATCATGTTTTGTTCATAGTAATAGTGCTTAAAGCATCTGAAATATTCTTCATACACCTCTTTGATTTAACAATCAGTAAGGCTAATTTTTAATCATTAATATGGATAAAACATGAAAAATAAAATTTATTTGAGATGAATCCATTGATTATGCTGAACAAATTTAAATAATAGAGCGTTAAAGAGTTGAAACGCTCTATACATAAAGTATCAGATATTAAATCTTAAATAAATGATGGTAGAACTTTTTTTTAAAAAAAAGCTTTTAAAGATTAAAATAATTCACAATATTAAAATATCATATTTTAAATATTTTGGTAGTTATTGCTTTCTTTATTTCAGTACTGAAGTGTGAAATAAATAAAAAAATAAGAATAAATATTCTTTTGCTCTAATTTTAATAAATTTTCGAAATGTAACAAAGGTCGAAACAATCTTATTGTTTTCAAATATAAAGTATGCCTCAAAATTAACGCAAGATTTGAATTTGTCCCCGTTCCTCCAGTAAAGTAGTGGCAGAAGTACTGCGCAGAATCATTGTAAAACATTTGACAACTGATAGCTTAGGTTTAGTAAAAAAGGAGTGAAGAACGATGCATTTGCCTTGTAGAACGATATTTTAAAAATAATGAAATAAGTCTGACTGTCATTGTTCAAAATTTTGAGAAATGGCTCCTTAAATCGTATGATTTAACACCATTGGATTTATTTTTATGGGATTATGTGAAGTCAAAGATTTATGCCGGCACGCCCACATGCACGCTTGCATTGAAGGATGAAATTTAACACTGCATGAACGAAATTCGACCACATTTATGTAAAAAGGCCGTTGAAAACTCCGACGAAAGAGAGCGTATGTGCCAGAAAAGCCGTGGAATCAACTTGCTCTATTTGTTATTCCATAAATAAACCTGTGCTGCGCACTTTCGAATCAATAAAAATACAACAATTCAAAAAAGAAAAAGACTGTGTTTTTATTTAATTTAAAATTTGCATTAAAACTCTGTTCTATAGTGTAACACTTCATTTTTACCAACCCTAAACTATCTGCATTAAATGATTCTTTTTGATAGGGTCGCCAACACTTTACTGCAAGAATAGTGGCAAATTCAATTCTTGTATTACCTTTGGGACACATAGAAATACTTTTAGAGGCATATTATCTATTTTATCATTGATTCAGATTTGTTCAGAATTGTCTTAATATCTAAATCCTACGACATCATTTATAAGTTTGGCAACTTTTTTGGTATGACCTGAGTTTAACCCCCCCCCCCAGTTGGCGCAATGTTCAAAAATTACAAATTCGCTAGCTATGATCTTGCGCCGTATTTTTCTTAATCCAGTCATAGCCATAGGAGATAGAGTAGGTAGACTAGAACAAACGCCAGTTTTAGCGAGTTATAATCAACTTGCGGAAAAGGGGGGGATAAACGATGGCTCATCCCAACTTTTGGACCATAGCTCTTATTTTATACGATTTCAAATAATTATGAATATCCTCTTTCCCTAATCGGGTATTTCTTTAAATTTTAATAAATTTCATTAGGTTCTTCAAGATATAAACTGAATAAAACAGACAGAGTGGACTCTCTAAAGGTTTCTCCCATACTTTCTCTAAATAAATTTGTTATCTCAGAGAACGCTTTGCATATTGTTGGCATACAATAGCTACGAAATATTAAGTGGCGTATATTTAACATTTTTACTAAAATCGATCATGTTGTCCTAAAATGTATCATGTTATTTGGCGATTAATCCTTGGCATGATGTTAATAGTGTTTGAAGATCGAATTTGTGCTTTACGCGTGTTTTTGCAATCGACTGAAGTAAAAAATACCATTCTAAACACAAAAAAACATGCCAAATATGATAAATTTAAATAATTTTTATTTTCAGCTATCATTATTATATGCTTCTAAAAGACCGAATAACTGTCAATCCTTAGTTGGATTTCGCTCGGAAATTGATAGCTGTCCAAACTGAAAATGTCGAGATTGTGCGTCGAATTCGATCTATCTAGCTATATTCGTTTTGTAGTTATTGTGTGAACTTATATTCGTACTATTAGACAGATAAACATTCTCTCAGCGGATTTAGCACAAAATTTGATAGAAATATACAAATTAAATACAACGTATATCAAACTTCATCCACATGGATCAAATCATTTGAATTGAATTACTGACAGGCAGATAGACGAACAATTGTTTTTTTAACTCAGGGAAGTCTAAAACTTTTAGATTCGTTAAAATCTCAAATTCATATTTTTATCGATTGCTATACTTTCTCTAAACTCATTATGTGGAAAAGTAAAAAGAATGAATAATCTCAAATAAGAATTTTCGCTTGAGAAATGTAAAAAATTAGCTGTAAATTACTTTTAAAATCACAGAAACTTATACCATTTTTCATTTTTTGCCTTTCTTTTAAGCACATAGCCACACGCTAAGGGAAAAAAAGTTCTTTTAAGCATAAACTCTGATACGAAAAGAGTGAAAAGTGTTTGGGATAAAAATGAATGGCCTCTTTAAACCACTTTGTACAAAGAATAAGGAGCCATTTTCTCATTTTCCTGTGTTTACATTTGTCCGGATACTAAAGAAAAAGACACTCCAAGAAGGTCTTCCAAACAGCGGGATTTTAGTTTTGGAGTACGAATTGTTTGCACAATACCAAATCTCCTGAGCTCCTCTAAATAAATATAGGCCATTAGCCAAGTTCAGAAGCCTTTTATTTAAATTTGGGTTTCCAATAAATCTTTAAAAGTCTCAGAACAAATCTCTATTCTTTAACTCAAATGCGATATGTTATATTAAATAAGGGTTCTACAATAATTCGAGAATGTCTGTAACTGGTGGGAGCATGTAATCAAGACGTAATCAATAATTTTACGTATAGATATTATACGCTTTTCCCCAAAAAAAACTTATAATTGAAAGGGGGAAAGCAACTTTAAGATTTGACTTAAAATGCAAAAATATCTGTATTGATGAAAATGTAATTAATTCCTATCGCTACAAATGGAGAAGCAAAATACTATTCTCAGAAAACTACAAATAAGTCAAGTTAGGTATCAAAATTAAAGTTAAATAAATATTTATATGTTTCTTATGACTAAAATGGTCTTTATGTTCTTATAACTGAAATGTTAAAATGTTCTTTAAAATTAAATTAACTTTCTATTATTATAAGCGGGTTATAACCTAGGATCTTACATATATTTAACAATAATTCTGCTTTCCCAGTATTAAATAAATTCTAAAATTATTATGAATCCAAAAATGTCCAACATTTTGTGATGTCATAAAAAATATCTAAGAGCTTCCAATAAACAATTAAATAAAATTTTCATAATATCTTAAATCAAACAGAAACACAATATTAATGAAATAAGCAATTTCTGTATTTTAATTACTCATCTCTTATTATAAAAAAATTGAATAGATATTTCCATTAATAAGCCCCTACCCGTATTACTAGATTAATTGAATAAGAAAAATTAAAATGAGAACAATTTATAAAAACAAAATCCTTAAAAATAATAAAGATGAAATAAAAATTATTGGTTAAACATCTTATTCTGTTATATGCCTAGAAAAAAACTCTAGTGGATTAAATTTGTCTGTTTAATACAGGTTGAGTTTTAATAAATTTAGTTGGTTTTAATTAACAATGAACTGAAATTATTGTTCAGTCTTACAAATGGAGTCTTACTTTATTAAAAATATATAGAAAAACAATTTTGTCAATATTGTTTTCGAAATTAGAAAATTTAGTAAATTACACAATGCCGTAACTTACTCAAAAAAATACTTCTTTAGAAATAATTTTAAGCATAATCAAAGTATTCTTCAGAATTTTTCTTCAAAAAAACTTTTAAATCTGTACATGGATGTATTCGTTTTAAAGAATTAATATTAAGTTTTAAGTATAATTCACCACTTAAATACCAATTCTTGAAAGGGAAAAAAATCTTCTGTAGAATATTTTGGTTTGGAAGAGGCGTCAAACAATTTTCTGTTATATTCTCTATTATTTTTAGCCACCTCTAGGAACACTTTCGGGAATTATTTCAACTTATATGCTAATTATAATTCAACCATGTTTATATAATGTCATTATGATAACTTCAAGAGGCGAAAAAAATCATTCCAGGGACAAATATAGATTTTAGCAAATACCGAAAGAAGAATTTCACTTTTATTTAAATCAGGAAAACATTAAAAAGTTGCATTTACATAAATTTCACGAATTATGTAAGAGTAGATCATAAAACATATTAATCGAAAATCTAAATTCTTATTGATCTGGATATTGCAAGGCTATAAAACAACAAAGACGATTAAAGTTATGGAAGATCTTTAATATCAACCTAAATATTTTCTATTTTTGAACAATTTTTCATCATTATTCATAGATTAAATCGTAGGAAATATTTATCTTATTTTACCTAAACCCCATCTTTGATCATTTTGGTTTTTGAATTTCATTTACTTTTATTACAGTAAAATCTAAAAAAAGGGAACAGGGTTCAAAAACATAAAGTTCACCTTCTAGTCAATTCAGATGGAGAACAAATCGCTAAATTGATATAAAAAATACATAAATTTATGAAATGAACGATCTTTTATATAAAAAATTTTGATCGAGGAAATGAAAAACGATCAGAAAAGTCTTCCAAGAATTCTTAATCGCACGACTGATTGTAGCTTCTTCAGCACGAACCGATGGGAAATGGAATCATAAATTTTCATATTCCAGACCTTTAGGAAGATTTATTTGAGTAATGTTTAGTTACTTTACAAAGTTTTACATATGAAAAGGTTAGTAAAGTTTGTATTAAGAGCGGATTTATTTTGTTAGTATCATATCTTCAAATCGATATTGTATGGAAAAAAATGATGATTTTAATAATTTTTAAATTTTAATTCTAATAAAGGCATAAATTGTGTTTTTTAGCATTGCCTTTTTTTTAAATGAGCTGCATATGCATTTTGAAATTTGAGTAAATAATTTGAAATCAATACATCTATCTGAAAAAAATAATTAATATTATGAAAAATGCTAATTTCTTGAGCCACACTCTCTTTTCTCATATCTAAAATGTAGGAATTTTCTTTCACATATTACCACATAAATTTTTAGTACATCCTAATTTAACTATAATAAATTTGGAGTTGTCAAGGAATTCTTTCAAATAACATGTTGCTGCATATATTTCAATTACAGAGTAAGACTTAAAGCGCAGCAATGATTATACTTTGGTTGAGTACTAACACCTTACAAAAGACTGTATGCAATAAATATTATTTTTTGTGAAAGAAAGAAAATGTACAAAATTACTTACAAAGTAGAATTCCTCCAAAGTTGTCCGGATAGAATGGATTACAGCAATTTTTCCATCTGTAATAAAGTAAAACAATTTTAATCATCTAATGTAAAATAGCTATTAAATTTTTTAAAGCCATACTCATCAACAAATTTCTGAACAAAATTAACTTCCCTATTTATTATTGGCTTCATCATCTATAGAAATTTGGATTCCAATGTGTTGAAATATATATATTCCTTCAAAATGAACAAATAAAAAAAGCTTTCTTTTTCGAACTCAGAAAGTTTTAGAAGGTAAAAATGCCTCATAACATGGAAACCTAAGTTTTAACTATTGAAGTAAATTCTCGGTGCCTTTTATAATTAATTTGCATTTCACTACTAAATATAAAAGTTTCTAATAAATTATTTTTTATTTAACTAACCACATATCAGGACACCCACCACAAAATAGGTTACAAGGAAATATTAATAAATACAATTTTCAGTTAATTTAGCAGAAGTTTTAAGTATTTTTAATTGAATAAATTACTTCGAGTGTTTTTTGCCATAACTCAGAAAATAATCCAGGCAAGCTCAACGTATCGTTTGCAAATATTATGGATAGAAAGACACACTTTTCGAAATAGAACACAAAATTGAAACGACTATAATGGCAACTATTGTGGCCTTTTGGTCATCGAATTAAATAAAAAAGAATAATTTTGACTATAAAATGCTTAAAGTTAGTTAAATGAAATATAAATTCTCAATAAATACTATAAAAATCCTATTCCAACAACAAATAAAGCATGCTTGTTTCGGACAAGTTCCTTGGGTGTATGATTTGAGTACTACAGAGGTTTGTTTTTTATTTTACGACACATTCTCGAACCTACCAGACGCATATGACATACAAGATATTTATTTATATTATTGGATTACCGTGTTGGTGCAAATATATAGAACGTTAAATATGTGGTATGCATTTCGTCTGGTATAACTCTTCCTTCAATTAAAAAGAATCCGCTATAACCCAGTCTTTTACTTTACAACCAATGATCTGTTAATTCTAAAGCGAAAATGACAGCTGAACTAATAATGCATGTTTGTGTCCTTGAACTACCTTAAATTGGGGTTTTAAAGACTTTGGAGACACAGCATAGGAAATGTACCGTCTTTTTTATCCTAAATTAGACCTCGATGGTTTGGTGATAAGTCCTCAACGTCATGACTAAAGAAATCCCGGTTTGAAACATGTTTTTGCCCAAAATTTAAACAATCTGAATCTGCCATTGGCACATGCTTCCAGTTGGTATAACCAAGACGCCTAAAAAGAAAGACTTCGATCCAGCTTGATATTCATCAGATAACGTCTCAATATTATGATGATTGTCCCCAAATAACCATAATTTTGCTCCAAACATAATTAAATTCAACCTTGTCGCAATAATATTACTCGTAATAATAACATACTGCCTTCTGAAAACGCCCAAAAATGTAAGAATCATTGAAAATGGCTAATGAATTAGATTTTTACCATTTCCAAAAACGGAGCTTATTTTTAAACAAATTTATATTTCCGAGCAGATATTGTTTGCTGTATCAACGAAAACAAAGCGAGACTAATCACTGTGAAAAATGCTAAATAAACTGAAAATTGAGTTACCCACTGATATTTATAATTTATCACTCTAATTGCCAGGTGTAATATAACTTGCTGAAAGCGATGCGTTTTGATTTATTATGCAATTTTTCATACCTGCTGAATATCGTTATTTATTTGAAAGCGATGTTATAAGTTAAAGCTCCAGAGTGAAATTAGGATAAATTTGAGCTTTAAGAGATAATGAAAGGATCGATTATACTTTATATCTAATATTTATCTTGTCATTTTTGTTTATAATTTTTACATGTATTCATTTCATAGATATAATTGTTTCAAATAGATTTTCTGAGGTGGATTTGAGTAGAAAGCTACACGCATATATTTGAATTAATTTTAATGAAGAAAAAAATGAAAGAATAAAGTATATTATCTTTTGATAAAGAGATCAATATAAATAAATTAGATAAAACATTTTAATAAAAACATGTTTATATGAGGAATAAAAATAAAAATTTATTGAATTTAATAATTTTTACTTTTCTGTATTTCATTTATAATTTATTAGCCGTTTTTGTTGAAAAGTTGATTTGCCAGCAATATTCGTTACACTTAATATAAAATTAAATCCGTTAGTATGACTTTGAAGACTCTCAACTTGGATTCTCTATTTCTACAAGGCACATTACTTGACTTAGAGCTATCAAACTTGACACATATATAGTCTAAAGGGTAAAAAGATACCTCTTTGTGCTGTTTTTTGACTTTAAATTATGCAAAAACAATTTGGCTTCTTTTTCTTTGACAACTCCCAAAAATATTACATACAAAACATCATTACATCATCTTAAAATTCAAAAATTCACTTTTCAATAATACCGATGTTTTTGAGGTATGATTAATTTTTTATATTTAATTCAATATTCAAAAATATTTTTAGCATATTTTTCAACAATTCTGAACAAATATTAAACGCATCCCTAACAGTAATGAAATAGGAATTCTGAAAGAAGATTAAAGCTCATAAAACTCACTATTAAAGTTGCAAATATAATTTTCTTTTTGCAAATTATTATCCTTTCTTAACATGAATCATTATTGACAAAAAAAAGTTTATAATATAAGAGATATACTTACTTAATTTTAATAAGAATCTTTATAAAAAAAACTTGTTTATCTTTAAAATATAAAAAGGAAGAAAAATGCTACATCTTTACATTTTTATTACATTGGAAATTGCATTATTTATAAGTATCTATTCTTACATAAATTTTAGGGTAGCTGACAAAAAATAAAAGAAATGCACATGAACAAAATGGTTTAAGGTTTCCGTGAATTATATATCTATCAAAATTTGAAAATTGAAAAATATCTAACTGAAGAAGCTACTAATGCAAACTTACATAAAATATTTATAACAATTTTAAGGCTTATTAATCCAGTCAAACCAGTTAATCACTAAAGGCAGCTAGTATAAAATAAAATGTAACAAAGCATTCGAAAATTATTTGCTTCAAAGATTAAAGAAAATATTTGAAAAGCATTACGGGACTGTATTATCATAAATTAAATGACTTAAATATGCCTTTAGAATGCACAGTTTTATAATTAATTTTGTACAAAAATGATATTAAATGTGAATATGAGATATGTAAATCTTTGGTTTGATTTTTTACCCGATTTTCTTAATGCACTATTCTGTTTATAATTTAATGCTTCTACGGTTTTGTAAATTGATATATAATTGTATATTCGTTTTCCACTTTAATGACTTGTTTTTTGATCATTTTATGAAAATAACTGCGCCTTGGTTATTCCGGAGATTTGTTCAAGCTTGAATTCTGATTGGATTTTACTAAAAGTCTTATATAAACTCAGGTTTGATGCAAATTAAATTCATTTTGAATACTAGTATTTTTATCTTTTAATTTGCCTTTAATTTCTGTTTGACATTTTTTTCAGTAAGCCTTATATAGGAAATAACTATAAGCTAGATTTGTCTTATTCCTTCTTACAAAACCTACACTAAGCCTAAAATAACTCGGGTCTCAATTTTATCCGTCCGACATGTGCAATATTTAATAGACATAATTCCTTCCAAAAGGAGCAACTTTTTCATTCGATATCTCACCAAATTTTTCAGTCTTCAAAATCTCATTTGCATCATTCTAAAATCAAAACTTAATGTTTTTCAATCAAAATTTTGATTTTTATACCGTTATCCAAGATGGGTCCTTCTAGTGAGCAATTCACAGATGACAAATATTTCGAAAGATTAGAACAGAGACTGTATCGTCATAATCCGATGTCTAGCCATATAATGAGACTGATGTAGGATTAAGATTGGTTAGGCTTATATATTGAACCTAAAGTTTGCTGGAATATTAATTTATTTACTTCTTTTGAGAAGTTTAATAAGTCAAAGTTGTGTGATATCAAACTAAATGTGTGTTGTTGGAAAAGTGAACCAAACTCTTGAATAATATTATTCTTTAAAGATATATGAGACATATATAGAAAGCATATGAGACGGAATGGAACATGCTTATATGAATAAATTTCATGTTCTATTAATAAAAGATTTTCAGTAAGCAAGTTAGAGCCTTAGTTTGGCTTAATATATAACTGCTCACGTATCAGTTTCATTACATAAGATATAAAACATAATAGATGATACAGAATGTGAATTGAATAAATGAAACATGAATAAACAATGAAAATATCAAGTTTTTAACAGGCAAAGTAGTTATATAGTGATATGGGGCCTAATATTTAAATATACACATATATGTTTACTAATCACATCTCTACTACAGATATTTAATCCATAAAGAGTACTATAGACTTGTTATGCGACTTGCATGTTGGCGATGAAAAATATTGGGGACTTTTGAACTAGTTAAAATGTCCTCATTCAATTTTCAAATATGTTCAAATAATAAGAGCAGTATTGTATTTAACTTCGTCGTACAATGCAGGAAAGCTAACATCATTCAGGCTCTCTTTCCATTGACTATTTGCACCAAAAATTTAACACTGAATTAAAATTGTGGTGTAAAAAAACATATAAATTGGCTTTTAACAAACTTGTGGGTTTTTTTTTTTTTTTGTTATTATGAAATGGCTTATTGTGTTTTTGTCACTGAGGGACATTTTGAATTTTCTCGTTCGCACTTATAGACAGGCCCAAAACTGTGCACTTATTGGCATATTTTCAATCTTAATACCAAAACTATGCATTACCTCTCTATAATTTTTTTTATTTTTGAGTTGGAGTTCAAATATTCATAGACTAGTAGCCAGATTTCCTATTCTATACTGTCTCATACAATGTGATGAAAATCTGGATTTTTGGTATCCAATAATCAAATTTTATCCATATCTTTTATTTTTGTTTTTAGTTATTGTATTTCAAGAGTTTAGCATAGATCCATAAATGTTTTTACGAATTGAAGTACGATGTAATGTTTTTACGAATCAGTGCCTATTTCTCCATTTTTTACTTTCTCAATTTATTATTTCTATCTGTTTATGTTATCATATATTCCATCTTTTTATATTATTTTACATTTACATAGTGGAAAAAATAAAAGTCAAGTGAAAAAAATTGTCTTTAAAAAATGTGATTTTATTATAAAACTGCGATTATACACACTTTTTTACTCTCTTTGGCCTTAATATTCTGAATAGAATAGAATCACTCTCTTGAGAACCAAATGCTTTAATCAATGATGGACTTCAGGACATTTCAACAGGAGAATATTTTTTTCCAATTTATTCGCTTTATCTTTTGATTCAAAAAAATAAGTATTATATCTTCAATGTTATTAACATTTACTGCAATTGTTACTTTACAACTGATAAATTTACCAATGATGAATTAATTTCTTTACAATTATTAAACACTCAATAATTCATTTCTCACATTGATGAATATTCGTTGATCCATTACTTAAACGTATGAAAAGACCCATTGTATAAAATTAAAACACGAAAACAGTTAAGTTTCTGCAAATAACGACAAACACCAGTTCAATTAATGTATCGAATGTATACTGAAAATCCAAATAGCTCTCGACGACTGGCAGTGTTTGTTTCGTTCTCCAAATATTCGCTTTCAGAGCTGGCGTCCTTTTCGAATAATTCAATGCAAAGCTTTAATTAGTGACGTTGGGCAGTGTCGTCAACAGAGCCCGCGTCACTTGATCACATTAATCACATTCGGAAGGATCGGGTAGGCTGTCCGACGACCTTCCCAGCTCACTTGTCCGTTCAATCAGCCCGCGAAACATTATAAACGACGTTCTCTGGGTCTGCTTTGACAACAATCTTTCTAAACAGAAAGGTACGAACCGATGTTTAATTCTATGATATGGCAACGATAACTATTTGTCGCTTTTCGGCTCCATTTTGACAACATTCTTTTTAATAAAGAGATGAGGGCAGAATTACAATTTGTGCTTTAGAAAGAAAATAAAAGGCTGGATTAAATTCGGGTCTTACTTAGAACTTTGGAACATTTAAAACTCCATATTGATCTCATTTGCAACATGCAACTTTTGCTATGCTGCAGTTAGTTAACATTTTGCAAAGATTGCAAAACTTAATGGGTTTGGTTTAATTAATGAACTGTGGATTTATGTACAATACTAATTGAAATTTGAAAATATTTCAAAATGAATATAAGCTATAAAATAACTTATGTATGATATTTTTATATTAAACAAGAATTTTACAAAATCAAATGAAAAGTTATAACCCTGATGCTCTTGTTAAAAAAAATGTTTGATTCTTTATTTTTATTGCTTTGTGCTTATTTTAAAATATCTTTTCATTTTGGGGAATAATATACTTAAAAAAGTAAATAAATTCTTTCAATTTCATTTTTTAAAGATTACATGCTCAAGAATCTGGATATAACTTTAAATAAATTTACACTTTTCAATTCCAATCACTTTTTTAATCTTTTGAATTTCGTAATTAAATTCAGAATTTTCAGAGATTTTACGATATTTTCCTCTATAAATATTTAAAAAAAACATATTAGATCTTTTCTTACATGGAATTATTCATTTTGGTTTCAATGTTAAAGTATTGTTAAGAACTGATTGATTATTTTTCCAAAAAGAATTCTTTATTACTTCTTAAAGTTAAAAAATTAGCGCCTTAAGTTTTGAGTAAAAAGAGAATTGAAATTTATTTTAATACTGCATTTAATTAATAGAAAAAATTAATTTTATATTAAAATTTTTAATTTAGTATCTTTTATTCAAGATTAGGACTAAATTTCAAAAGTGGTCGAATTTTCAATCCTATTTTTAGATAGGGTATTGTAATACAACACCAACAAACTATAAAATTAGTGCAGTCATACAAGAACAAATCGGCTTTGCATAGAAAAGTACAGGTGGAAGTTGTGAATGTTCAATAACAATTTGGGAAAAAAAATATTATTCAGTGTAAATGGAATTCATACACGAAGAATTTTAGAACAATCCCAACAAAAGTTCACTTTATTTTTGTATACGAAAGCTCGGCAAAATAATTAAAAACGGAAAGATTCATGTTTTAAAAATCTGCAGAATAAAACGCACTAATAACTGTCTAGAAAAGTATATATATTTTAACATATATGTACATAAAATATTTAGTATCTGAAATATTTTATGGTACAAAAATACCGCTTCTCACTTATTTATATAAGACTAGCCGCCTTTGGCGACCAGCTGGTTCGCCATGAGTAATGGGTTCTAAAATTTTCAATTAAATCACATATTCATTAAGCCTTGAAGTAACTTCGGGCAGTGATTGGCCTGAAATTACTATTTTCTTTAAGATGATGGACTGAAAGCTCTAAAATAACGCGTTTTCCTAATAATATTCTTTAATTTTATAAATCAGTCAGTTTTAATGATTGATTTAGAAGATTGATTGATGTAGCAACTTTTATTTAAAATATTAATAAAAATATTTTGTAAAATATGGCTCACCGAGCAAAGTATGAAGAAATCTAAAACTCATTATTCATAAATGCATTGTTTGACTCAAACTACATAAAAAGTAATTATTTACTGCATTTAGATCAAATTAATAATATTAAACAATATATATGCCTATTAATAATATTTTACAAATTGGCCATTGGAGATAAATTTGAATGCATATCCTGTATAAATAAATTAATTATTAATTAATCAATGAATGATTTAAATATTGCAAATGATCATAGAATCTTTTGCTTTGCATTCTTTAAAGAAAATATCACATTTTATATTTATTTTATTTTATCCAGTCACGTGCTAAAAGTTGCATTTCTTTTTTGCGATGCTAGTTTTTTTTTATTCGAACTTCCGGCATTCTTTTATTTTATCCAGTCACGTGCTAAAAACATGATTAAAATATTTCTTTAAAAATTCGTTAAAAATAGAAGCTTACGTTATAAACTAAAAAAACTGATACCGTTAGAAAGCTATTTTTTTAATATTTAAATTGATATAAAAATCATGTTTGTGCGTGAATATTTTCGGAAGTTATAGCGGAAAAACACCAAAATTTCGCTTAATTTTTAATTAATTCAAATTCTAATTAAAAATTCGAAAAAAGGGCTCCGAGGTGCACATTCCCGACCTCCAAGGTATACAA
>JAPMOQ010023315.1:2556944-2572760 GCA_026543055.1 Argiope trifasciata | reverse complement strand
GTAGGTCCAACGGTCTGGCCTGTAGAGCACCAACACACACACACACACATTGAGCTTTATTATAAGTATAGATAACTGGCTCAACTGACTATTTAAATTTTCTTTAACACTCCATCTTACATTTGTATCATAATGATGATTCGTTCTACTTACTTTACTTTCGAGCATACAACTATTTCTAACACGAACACCTGATTCCCAGCTTTGATATGGGAAAAAGGATTTTTTTTCAGAGATTGGAGTAATTGTTTTAGAAAGAAAGTTTACCCAAAAATACCCTATACCATCGAAATTTGAATGTCGTGGGTATAAGTGACAATTAATTCTTGTATTGATTCGGATTATAATTATAAAACATTGTAATTATATAATTGTAATTGTAATGTACTCGGTAATTATAAAACGTGTTTTTTAAAAAAACTCTAATGGGTTTATATTTAACCCCTTAACTGTTTCATGTCTTCAAATATCAAACTCCATCACAGCTTCTGATATGGAAAAGTCTATCTAATAAACAAATAAAATTCCTAAAAGCAGTTTAGATGTTCGTAAATTAATAAATCGTAATTTTTATAACGAAATATATTAAATAACTCTTTCATTTGAATTCTTACCTTAAAAATAATATTATATAAATGAACAATTCAGGTTCGAACTTATGTTCACACAAATAAAAGTTTAATTCGAAACTGAAGCTCTAAAAATCCTGAAATAAAATCTAAAAAAACCACCTTTACGTATTGTCTAATACAGTGATGGGGAAACTACGGCCCGCGGGCCAAGTCCGGCCAGCGCAAAGGTTTAATCCGGCCCGTTTAAGAGTGCCATCGTGAGAATGTTCTTGAGTGTGAGAATAAATGTGAGAATTTTCCAAGAATACAATCTTTAAAATTCACTATATCAAACAATAAGATTAAAAAATACGAAATTAATTTGAGAAAACTATCTTCAGAATTTGAAAGGAGATTTCAGGACTTTAGAAAAATGGAACCAGAGTTTAGTATTTTTGCGACCCCATTCAATGTTAATTACGGAGAAGTTGATGCGAAATTTCAACTTGAGTTAATAGAACTGAACTGTAATACTCTCCTGAAACAAACTTTTCATACAGTACCATTACTAGAATTTTATAAAAATTTAAGTCCAGATAATTTCCCAAATCTAATTACTCATGCAATAAAGATAATGACAATGTTCGGCTCATCTTATATATACAAACAAATCTTTTCAACAATGAAGCTTAGGAAAACTTCTTTAAGAAACAGAATTACAGATGAGCACCTTTCATCAGTTTTAAGAATTTCTGCTTCACAAATGGAACCGGACTATGATGAAATTTTGATAAAACAGTCTCAATTTCATTTTTCTCATGCACCAGTAATGACACCAGAAAATAAAGTGATAATACTTCATATCAAGAACTACACTAAATTCATTTTATATTTTGTGCTTATAATTTTCTTACCTTTTGCTTTTTTACTATTAAAATAATAAGTTTATGTAATAATATATGTATATGTTTATAAAACACATAAATTTTTTAACGATTAAGCATTATTCTTTGGCCCGCTACGATCGTCTAGTTATTATAAATGGCCCGTCTTAAAAAAAGTTTCCCCACCACTGGTCTAATATTTCGATACAAACAGGGTGCAGCTAATACAGTTGTTATCCAACCATTACTTTTACTGCTTTAGTGGGTGAAAAATGGACACTTTTTATTTCTAATATTCAAAGAATACAAAAAGAAAGTATTGTAATTGGGCAAGATATTCGAACTCGAGATTTTTTCTAATCTCTACGAGTTGTGAAAATTACATTCTTAGAATTACGTCTGCCTCTCACTTTGTCTATCTGTATATACGTCAGCACAAAATCGCTGTGGTCTAGACTTTGGAAAATTGGTATACAGTCTATATATCAAATCTATAAATTTCCTTCAAATTTTGAGAACAATCCATTCTGCTGAAATTTGTCAGTACAGTTATCCGAACTGAGAAAAGTTCTCTCTCCGAAGAAAACTTGATGGATAAAAATTGGTTAGAAATGTTCACATCCAAAGTGCATAGATATCAAATTTGGGGCCATAACCATCAAGGCGTTGGATGAGTATCAGTTTATACTTCTACAAGCATGCAAATGCAATAACTCAAAAATGTCTCGTAATGGCTTAATTACATGAAATTCAGTAGATGGTTTTTTGACTAAAATTGTATTTTTGTGTCAAATGTTGACTACAATCGGTCAATAAATAAGTTTCCAAAACGTATTTTTGGTTTTCTTCAATGTATTACATAATACCAAATTCCCAAGTGAGGTAAAAATTTGAGCATTCATGGCATTCAAGACTTTGACAGAATATTTACAATTCTTATGAGGAGAAAATGGAGATTAAAGCTGTATAAAAAAATATGCGAAAAAGCTTTTAACATATCTCTCCTACTAGTTATAAATCCTAATTGCTAGAGCTGATTCGTTTCCTCATGCTGAAATTCATGAGGAAAAGAATTGTATAACATTTATTCTTTCTGTACAGGATATCTTCATATTTTAAATTATTATTTGTAATCATTATTTTTTTTTATTAAAAACTCTTGTTTGAGCATCAGTTTAGGTCTCCAGTTCATTTCGTGTTCAACAACAACGCATTGGAAAACAAATCATTGTAATGTTTTGGAAAAAAATTCATTGTTATTATTCTTTGCAGCCGCTGCAAAACAAAGAGGCGCCGTCCTTTCGAGACAGAAACATACAAACTCATTAGTAAATTGCGTTTTCGTTGCTAATTATATTCCCATCATTTCTTTTTTGGTCATTTTGCAGAAATATCTTATGACAAATCAGTGGATAAATGCGTTTTCATTTAGTGGAAAAAGAAGCATTTTAATAATTAAAATACGCACATACAATGTTTCATATTTTTGTGAACAAATTAGAATTTTTATTGATTGCAAATTAATGTCATTTTCCAAAATATGTACCAGTTAATTATATGGTTTTCAGAGTACTACACACGGTGAGTCTTTAAAAAACCTCTGCAACTGGAAGAAGAGTTTTCAACAAAATCTATATAGTTGGAAGAAGAGTTTTCTACGAAATATTGTTTTCGTGCAGAGAAAGAATATTTCAGTAAATACAAAATTTATATTTCTATGCACACAATCCTATTCGTACATAGAGTTCTGTGTTGTTTAAATATTTTCTGTGTACATATTTCTAAAACAAGCCATGCTTATCTAAAGTGCTACAATTTCTTTTGATCTCACTCAGTAATCTAAATCCTAATCAATAACTCATGATTAAGAGAAATTGTAATACATTTCAATTGATCAAAGCTATTTTGACATATAGAGAGATCTTGAAGAAATCATATTTAATCCACAACAAAATGGTAGTACTGTATAGAATCTAATCAGTACGAGCCTATTTAAAAAACACTTTGAAACACTAAATTGGCCATCATTTAAATTTCAATGTTTATTAAATTGCACTTGCGAAAGGTATTCAGAAATTCCGTTTTAATTGTTTGCCACGGAAGCTCTAAGATCGGGATTTCACATTAGCACATCCATTTTGCAGACTCATTATCAAAAATTCAAAGTCATATTTTTAGATCGCTGAGTATTACATCAATTGCATGTTGAATTCTTAAAGTATTCTTATGCAAAATACACTACATTCAAAATACATTACAATTAATTGCAAATCACATTTCGTCATCCGTATGCAAGTTACATTCAATCATCCATTTTCTATTAATAATATTTTTATAATATTGATACGCTTGTAATATTTTATTTCACTAAGTTTAAGAGGTGTTGTATGGAATTTTTTTACTTGCGAAGTGTACAAAGTGGGTTAAACGAAGTATATAAAGTAAAAATATTGTAATCATGTAATATTAAATCATCATCCTTAAACTCTTTCTTAAAAATATATTTCTGTATCTCTCAGATGGTCTGTCTATGAATAGATAACTCAAATACGCACAAGCCATATTCAAGAAAATTAATCCATAGCCTTTAAAGGAAAACTGCAGATTTTTATAAAAGTTTAAAATAAAGTCCATCAAAAGGCAAATTGTCTGTTCACCTGTCCACCCCACAAAGATATCCCAAAAAACAAGCAGCTAAACTATAGAGTGTCAAATTTTGGATCAAATGCGTCAAAGTTTTGATCGTCTCTCTGTCTGTATATAAATATATATATATGAAGATGATTATTTAAAAATATAACTACATTGGCAAAGGAAATCGGGAACTTGGTTCTAAAAACCTAGATATATATCAAATTTCATATTCAATCAATTTTTGAAAAAGCATTCAAAATACTATAAATTGTAAAACCCACTATATTGCAATAATCTATACTTATAATAAAGCTCAATGTGTGTGTGTGTGTGCGTGTGTGTGTGTGTGTGTTGGCGCTCTACAGGCCAGACCGTTGGACCTACAGCTACCAAATTTGGTACATGTATACCTTGGAGGTCGGGAATGTGCACCTCGGAGCCCTTTTTTCGAATTTTTAATTAGAATTTGAATTAATTAAAATTTAAGCTAAATTTCGACGTTTTTCCGCTATAGCTTCCGAAAATATTATCGGATAAACATGATTTTAACATCAATTTAAAGATAAAAAAATTAGCTTTCTAATAGTATCAGTATTTTAACATTTAACTTAAGCTTCTATTTGTAATGAATTTTTAAAGAAGCATTTCAACTATATTTTTCAACAATATATTTCGGACAAAACGATAAAATTTAATCTGCAGGAGCACGTAACGAGTGGAAGGGGAAAAATTATCTTTTATCAATAGGTTGCCATCAGATAGATAAAAACTCAAATTAAAAAAATAAATAATTGTTGCAAATTAAACATTTAAAAATGCAATTTTCAGCACGTGTCTGCATGAAATGAAATAAATATGAAATATGTTTTTTCTTTTTTTTAAAAAAAAGAAAATGCAAAGAATTTTTTGTGACTTTTACAATATTATTAATTAAATAAATCAGCTTTGTTTAATAATAGAAATACATCTCTAAAAAAGTCTAAATGAAGTAAATAGCTGCATAGTATGTAGCACGAGTCTATAAATGCTTTAAAAAATGAAGAATATTTAGCTTTTAATTAAAAAGAAATGAACTTGTGATATCAGTGTTTTAATGTATAACTCAAGCTTCTATTTTTAACGAATTTTTAAAGAAATATTTTAACCATGTTTTTTTGAGCACGTGACTGGATAAAATAAAATAAAACAATGCCGGAAGTTCAAATAAAAAAAAAACTATCATCGCAAATCAAATCTAAAGACATGCAACTTTCAGCATGTGACTGGATAAAATAACATAAATATAAAATGCGATATCTTCTAAAAAAATAAATGCAAGGCAATGGATTCTAAGATCGTTTGCAATAGATATATAATTAATTCCATAAATTATCTTAATTTACAGTAAACCTGGTTGAATTTAGACAGGATATGCATTGAAATCCCGACTTAATGGCATATTTCTATAATCGTTTGTAATATCTGTATCATTAATTCAATAATTTTTCCCCTTTTTCGCTTTCTTTAAAAAACATATTTAACATTTTGGCAACATCACCGAAAAAAACATTTTTAATATTTTGGAAGCATAATCGATAAATTGTTAGAGCATTAAATTCAAAAAGTTTTTTCGAATAAAGTTACCGACTCTTTAACTACTAATAACTGAATCTTTTAACTTTAACTATTTCTTAAATTTTGGCTAATGAATATGGGATTTAATTGAAAATTTTAGAAAGCATTACTCATGGCGAACCAGCTGGTCGCCAAAGGCGGCTAGTACACAAAAATATTTAATGGAGGAGATGGTATTTCCTTCAGTTTTTTTTTTTTTTTAATTTATAATCCAGGCTTGTATTGTGAAATCTGTAACACTTTTTTAGTTATAGTTGCGATTATTGATCATTTGATCCTAAATGAATAAAATTGATCTGTAACGTTAAAATAGTTCATGAAGTAACAAAATTTTGAAAGTTTTTGAAGACAAGGATTCTGAAAATAGTACAAATTGCTACGTTTTTCACGTGTATTAACTTTTTCAACAATAAAATAATTTCTATATGAATACAAAAAATTCAAATACAGTTTCTTAGATCGAGGCAGAAGCCTAAGCAAATAAGACAGATTTTAACTAGAAACTTCTATTCTAAATCTAATTTGCTCATTCCAAGCAAGAAATCCCCGACAAGAAGTGGTGGTGTTTACAATGACGAATAGTGTATGCCAAACATACATGCAAAATTTTATATCAAAATCTGAATCAAAAATTTTACAGAAAAGTTCACTAGACTACAGGAAAAAATTAGTCCAAAGCAAAAAAAGTCATCGTTCAAATAGAAAAATAGACATAATAAAAAAACATTACAATCCTTTCAGAAATTAAAAATTTATTTTAACATTTAATTAATTCAACTCATTTAGAACATTCCATCAATCGCCTTTTCACTTTACTGTATGAAGTTATACCTATAGTATTTATAAATTGTTTATCTAAAATTATTCAAACGTTGATCAAAGCTTATTTTGGCCTTATCATTTTATTAAGTTCTGCCTTAAAACCAAGTGAACATAGATCTTCAGGAAAATATATATACATCTTTTAAAATTCTCTAAAAGCAAACGATAATTCAAAATATATAGAAAGCTTTAAAATTTTTAGGAAATACAATTTATTCTAAAAGAATTATTTCTGTTGACTTAAAATTCTTCACGCAGTATTTATCTCTATAAATTCCTGGAAAACATTCTAAAACACGTAAATTCAATAAATCATGACTTAAATGCAACATATTTTCAACTTACTGTTCGTTGGGAATATTGTTGAAGAGTGAAATAAAATTGATAAAAAATACTTTAAAAACTATAATGCTGAATTTCAAAAGAAATCGTTTGACGAGTAAGAAAAAAATAATCCTAGAATGTTTAGAATTCAATAAGAAGACTTATGTAAAAGCGCTTTTACAGGGGTTAACTAATGGATAAATCAGACAAATTATTCTTAGTAATATCGTTAAGTGCTGTTAGTAATATTTTTATTTCAACGTTTAATGTATACGTTTTTCCAAGAGGTTTCATCCGAAGGCGCAGATGCTTATTGATTATTTTAAATCCGACCGCATCTCATCTTTTTATCATTTATAAAATCAAATGTTTTTTAACCGCAATGATTGATCATTATTTTATGGAAGGATTTTTTTATGAAGATAAGCTATTTTTCTGCAATTATGTATCAAAGTAATTCAGAAATCATTTTTGATAAAGGATCTGAAACTTACTTAGTCTGAATATTATAGTTTTTTTTATTCTTATCAATCAGAAGTAAAAAAAGTTATTCTTTATTTTATTTCAGATGAAAAGGTTCCAATTCATGAATAGTAAAAAGTAATTATAAGAAATAATTTGAAAATCAATTAAAAAACTTTTCATTTAAAAACAATGGGGGTTATAAATCAGTGAATTTAAAATAGACAACACAACAATATTTAGATTCATAGAAAATTTTATTTAAGATTTAAAAAAATTCTTTACATTACTGTGCATTCTTTACATAATAAATATCCAAATTTTTGCTGTAAATACAAAATATATAATATCTAGATATGGAATTAAATTTAATCAACTACTATCTCTCTCTCAAATAATCCATTTTAAATTACTTTAAATGTTTAAATAAAACCACACGCCGATTTGCGCTTAAATAGAAGCACAAACCGATTATGATTTAATCATTAACAAAATTTCCGCCTGTGGAATTTTGATATATATTAATTGGAATGTATTATTATTTCAGATTGGTTCATCACAATTGACACTGAACGGCGGAGTTTTCGTGCACGTATAACTATTAAAGATGTAGAATGCTCATGTTTGTCAGAATTCTGTATATGTAGCAATCAAATTTAATTCTTACTTTTGAATTTTTAAAATTCGTTCTTTTTCTTTTAATGTAATCGCGTTATAATTCAAAAGAAATTATGTACATAATTCTTATGCATTATTAACCATTGGTTTTAATATAAAGTACGATGTTTTTTACAAGTAAAGTTCATTAGGAATATTTTGCAACATTCTTACAAGTTTAATATTCCAAATTTTTCAAGCATAGAAATCGGTAAACAAAGCTATTTATCACTACCAGCAACAATTTTCTAATTTCTATAATATAATATTTTGAGTTTTTAGCAAACAATCAATCGAAATAAGCACCTTGCTTTAATTACAAAGATAACTTTATAATTTCATTTCATTGACTGTGTTTAGTATGTTTTATAACACAAATTATATTCTATTCATGAAATTGTCTGAATTATTGTTTCCTTCTTAATAAATTAATGGAGATTTTTTTTAATTAAGACTTTTCTTTCATCAAGAGAAAAATGTATAAAAATGTAATGTCTATATAAATGTAGAAAAATGAATACTTATTTTCGTCCAACAAATTACATAAAGTTTCATTATTATTTTTCTTTACTGAAATTAACCATAATAACTATGTTACTAATTTTGATCTCTATACTATAATTAAAAATTAGGTTAAATAGTATTTATATTCTGTAACAAATGAGCCGTGAGTAATTGAAAGTGAATTTAGCCGTTAAAAGGGAATTCTTTAACCCATTTATGAAATCAGTGTTCTATTTAAACTCAAGGCGTAAATTTCATTATAGAATGCGATAGAATTTTTCATTTCCTACATTCCGTATACATTAAAATTGTATTGGATTGTATTTTCATCTCATAATCTCTGGTTATTGAATAACAGTCACCTAGAAACGAAATAGCCTGAAGAAAGAAATATGTCCTCCTAATTTTAGCAGGCTTCTATTTAAATATAATTTACCGCTATTAAGATTCAATTCAAAATTTAATCGGGAATTTTTCTATTTAGAATCCTAATATTTAAAGAATAATTATTTATTTGTGATTGCCAACACATATTACTGAAATAGTGCCAAATCATAAAAAAAATTCTAAATATTTTTACCTTCTTATAATCATTGTATACAATGCAAAAATGTAATCGTAAAAAAAATTGAAAATTTGGGATTCGATATTTTGACTCGAATCTCTAAACACGAGATTTTTAGGAATCTGTACATTTCAGAACTCTTTGAGTCCGAAAAACACATTTGTATATGTCTGTCTGTGAACATGGAAGCTAGGAAACTCTTTTAATTAGGTAGATGAAATTTGGTGTGCAGACTTTACACAAAATGTTTCGTTACCTTGAAATCAAATTTTGAAAAAAAAGACCCAACTTTAGGAAATCTTTCTATCTGTATGAATGCAAACAGACATGATGCTTATAAAATGAAAAGAGTTAAATGAATAAAATCTGATAAACAAAGTCATCATATGAAATGTAGATTCGTATTAAATTTGATACCAAGTACTTGAAGATGTTGTCTATGCGTCGACCTATGCATTCCCAAATATATGAAAGAGATAGCACAAAAACTCAAACACAGTTTCAAAACACATCAATAACAATATATCAAAATTTTCTTAATAATCTTATAAAATAATGCTACAGACTATGATCATAGTAGAATATCTATTTTTATATTTTGAATGGATCACTCACTTTGAAAAATGAAGTACTTACTAGCTATTGTCATGCGAGACAAAAATAATTAACATTCAAGAAGCATCAAATCCTTCATTATTCAAGACCTTTTCAACGATGAGTTAATTTTTCTAATATCAAAATTTTTAACCTTAAAAAATGCTACGAGGAAATCATGCAGCAAACTAAGTCGCAGTAACATATCGATTTTAAGATTGGAGAAATAAATCATTTTATGATTTATCACTATCTACTTTCAAACGTGACGAAAATAACTACTAATATTGAAGCATATTATGTGTATATGTCTGTGAGAATGTATTGATTCTTTATCCGGCAAACCATCTGATCTAGAATTAGTAAATCTACTGTTGATAATTTTAAAGAATGAGATTGTTTTAATTCCAAAATTTTAATTAATTAACAATTAGATGAGATTTTGGTCTTTTTTCCGGACTACTTCTATTACAGTTCAAACATAATTTTTGCGCCATAAGTAAAATTTTGAATTTTTTCCTTTTAATAATGCGAATTCGGTTACAATTTAAAATTTTCTTTGGATTCTTGCAATTTTTGGAAAATATTGCTTGCATAAATGTCAATGATGTATCGTAATAATGCACTCGAATTAAAATAATCTTAATGCTTCATCAAATATTTAACATTCAGGACCGTGAACCAATATACATGATCAAGTGGTTCTCCCTTAGCTCTCTTATTACCTAAGAGAAAACACTGCTTGCATAAATGTCAGCAATATATCTCACTATATTGAATTAAATTAAAACCATCTCAACATTCTATAAAATATTTAAACCATTCAAGACCATGAGCCAATATCCATGATCACATGGTTCTCCTTTTAAGGATCCCGTATCATTTAAGAGATGAGACTTTCCAACTTTGGTGGAAGGATATGTATGATGTCTTCTCATAAAAGAAGGGAGGATCGCGTAGTCACGGATGTGATCACTGCTCTGATCGGGTTAATCGCAGGAATTTCTTAAGTTGTTGGAATTTGATGAAGTTAGAGTATGCTCATTATCTGAGCAGTTTATTTGAAAAATAAAAAAGTGGAATTACATTACAGTAAACGAAAATTTAAGGATTTGCTGCAAAAAAGAGGTAGCTCCAATTGTTCAAGTTTGCAGAAAGCCGTAAAAAAAACTATTGAAAGTTCTTAATTCCAATGATACTGACGGCTCCATCACTAGTGTAGCATGACACTAAAATTGGACATCTTAGTTCTCGCGTTTTTTTTTTTTTTGGCATCAAATGAAAAAGGATTTTTTTTACCACTTGATAGTGCTTGTAACTCTGAAATTCCCAACTGGAGTTATATCTTTTTTGCAGCAAACCAATTTGTAGTTAGAAAATAAATTGATGAGAAAATTAGGTTTTTGACTTCATGCTGAAATTCAAATACACAATTAAACAAAACAGAAAGAATATTATTAAAATTACATTAATTTAATGCCTAAATAATTTAATTCACGATCAGTGGAAACTATATCATGCACACTCTGTTATTTCTCCTCTCACCGTTTAAAGCAGTGCATAAGACCATGAAAACCATGAGTGCCCAAACTTTTATATTCAGAATTCTGCTTATTAAAGTTTTGGGCTTCATAGTACAATAAAGGGAGGGTTTTTAATCGATTAAAATTAAATACAAGACTTCAATTTAAGCAACTAAATCACATATTGAATTTCCTTTACTTAAGTCATTTTACTTTTAAGTTAACTCGTTTATAGTCTTACGAAAGTACGGACAAACCGACGGCCAATCCTATAACAAACTGAATTCAAAATATATGCAAATGTACAGACTGACATATAGTCAATAACTGGTCTGCGTAGGTCCAAAATTTGATATAGACCATATTTTACATTCTGATTCTAAGTATCATATTTTATCCCTTTCATTCTTTAATTTGCGATTTCAGTATTCATTTGAAATCAGACATCCAAACAGTCAGAATTTCCCTGAATGAAAATCGTTTGAAACCAGATAGAAATCTTCAAAAGTAATGTTATCTTCACATTCCAAATTTCCAACCTTGAAATTCAAAGTAATTTTGAGTTATCGCATTTACAGGCACAGAGATTGACTGAATGACAGACAGATATCATGCCAAAAACCATTTTCCAGATTCACGGAGTTTCGAGTTTGAATATTATGATGATTACAATATTTCTTATATGACAAAGTAAAAAGGAAATTTTACACAGTTAAGTAACCATAGGCAAGGTTTTTACTGTTATCACACAATTCAGTATTTATTGCAAATAAAATAGTTTGAGACAACAACCAAACAAGAGAATAAAACTGCGCGAAATCATTAAAATCTGAGAGGTAAAAAACATATCCTTTCATTTCTTTTCCAATTCTTTTAATAAAAATTCCAAAAACCATATTTAAGATAAGTCCAAAAAATTCGATTCTGTAAAACAATTTCTTTTTTAAACATCCAATACAAGAAAAATCGGAATTCCCCATTCTGGCAAAAATAATCACCAAACTAAGTAATCAGCAGCGCTCCAGAATAAGTGACGACAGTAAACTGTTCCGACAGGGCGATCCTTTGAAAACGACAGGAAATTCGTCTCAATGATGGATATTCATTGGTGTTTAAGGTCCCCTTATTGTGTTACTTTTAAAACCTTTTCAGCCTTATCTGCATTCCTGAAAGAAATCGAAAATTCTCCACGCTTCGGTTGCAGCTCTTTCAAAGGGTCTTCTCGATTTGCTGCAGCGGAGAAAGCTGTTCATCTCATGCTGTGGATGGTAGGATAAATTGTTCAAGTATTGATTTTTCTTATTTGCCACCTGAAGACCCTTCTTTTAAAGAGAGTTATAAAGTTTGAAACAGTTGCAATTTATTTTTCCAAACTAAAGTAATGTAAAAAGTACTGGATACTTGCAAAATATCAGAATTTCCCAAAGAAATGAAAAGAAATTACCATCTCTAATCCAAATCATCACAGCTTGATAATGTTTTAGGTTTAATTATTTATTTTTTTATAAATTTGCAGTATAATACATTGCGGCATAATATATAGCAATGCACATAATTGTCCAAGAATCAATTGTCTGGCAAACATAGTCACTTAAAACCTAGATTCAGTTGTCAGCTATATAGACCACATTGAATATTATTTCATCACATATATCATATCACGGAATTTATAACAAGTACAGTAGCCTGTTAATAATATCATATCAAAACCAGTGGGTGTGGTTTCCCTAAAAAATAGTCGTAAAATCCAGAGAATGCCTTACATTGTAAGTCCCGTAATACCTCAGAGAATGCATTGACGTCATTGCAATGTGTCCCCCACATTGCATTGACGTACAATAGTTACAAAATATTAACTTTTGCTGAGACTTTAGTAATTTTACTGAATCTATCGTTTCATCTGAGGGGTGATATTTGACGATTAATCCCTAGCAAAAGCTAATAATAACCAAAAATAGAACTTTTGTTTAGGCATATTTTTCTCATCAGATTGAAATAAAAATTTGACACAAAACTGTACTTGTATTCTTAAAATTTGATATATTTAAGTCTTTGCATTTTTGAATTGTCCTTTTGCATGTTTCTGAAAGAAAAGGCAAACAGATAGTCAAAATCTAGCTGTACGTGGATCAAAATTTAACAGATATATACAATATAGATGCTAAATATGTGTACCGATTTATATCCATTTAGATCTGTACGTTTTGTAACTATTGTGTTAACTTATATTGAAGCAACCGATCAGACATACTTTCTCTGAACAGATCTTATTCAAAATTCGAGAGAGAGATGTAAATTTAGTACAAAGACTGTCTTTCAAATTTCAACAACCTATCTCAAAGTGTTTTGAATTTATCTTTGTCAAAGACAGACAGAAAGAAAGAAAGTCCTTTTCCAAACATGTGTATTTTGAATTCAGAGAGGTCTAAAACATGGTGTATTTTTCAAATTCTCAAGTTTAATTTTTTACGGTTATTATATTTTCCCCATATTACGTATAAAAGAATGTAAAAAAAACAGTTTACATTCTAATAAGTCTCTCAAGTCAATGTAGATTTCAAAATCTCACTTATAAATCATAAACCAAATTCTTTTTCAACCACCTAATTGAAAAGACATTGAAACTGGACTTTCTACTTGAACTAATCGCTAAACAAAATAATCAGCAGTACTCCAAAATAAGTGAAGCCCATAAACTGTTCGGAAATGTTGATCCTTTGAAAGTGACAGGAAATTTGTCTCACCGACAGGATATTCATTGAAGTTTAAGGTCCTTTTATTGCGTTACGTTTAAAATGTCTCTTCTCTTATCAACATTCTTGAAAGATATCGGAGATTTTCCACGTTTAGACTATTGCTCTTTGGGATGTTTTATTCTGTTGGCTGTAGGAAAGTAGATAATATATCCATGATGTAAATGCTTTTATAGATAGTTTCGGCTATAATTTTCTTTTTTCCCACATAAAAATTCGGCCTTTTAAAAAAATATTAGATTTAAGAAAATTCCTTTTATTTTTCCTTATAAGAAAATAATCTCAAATGCATTGATTGTATACTTCAAAAAGTATTAAAAACCCTCAAAAAATCAAAAGCAGATTCGAATGTACGGTCAGAAACATAATCAGTAGAGGATAATTTATCAGAATTTATTTATATATCTTTATTTTAAACTAGCCGCCCTTGGCGACCAGCTGGTTCGCCATGAGTAATGCGTTCCAAAATTTTCAATTAAGTCACATATTCAATAGCCTTGAACTGATTCCGGGCATTGATTGGCCTGAAATTAAAAATGTTTTTTTCCGTGATGTATATAGCCAAAATATTAAATACTATATTTTTTTAAAGAAAGAGAAAAAGGAAAAAAATATTGAATAAATGATTTAGATGTTGCAAACGATTATAAAAACCTTGGCTTTGCATTTATTTTTTTAGAAACTGTCACATTTTATAATGGAAAAAAAATTATTGGATTAATGATACAGATATTGCAAACGATAATAGAAATACGCCATTAAGTCAGGATTCAAATGCATATCCTGTCTGATTTCGATCAGGTTTCCCCATAGAGCTGGGATACTGATAGAGGGAGTGCAACCCTACTTTCGTGTAGGACAAGATAAAATCACGTGACTTTGGGACAGAATTTGTGTTAGCTGTAACCACATTCTCCGTTCCCCATTATATTTCAATGGCAGATTTTTTCCCGCTTTTAACTGTTGGAATTTAGAACTTATTTAAGCCATGGTTACCTATTGCTGTGCAATTGGATGCAAAGAAAAAGCTTCTAAGGATAGTCCTTTATCATTTCATAAATATTTACAGTCAACATATTTTGTTTATATCCATTTTAAGTCAATTTAAAATTTCCTAACATGGATCACTCAGTGATTTTGGTGTTATAACTCAATAATATTTCATAGTTTGGCTTAGTTATTGTATTGAATTTATTTAATATGTTACTGAGCTTCGTTTAAACTGATGTAACTGCGTTATATTTTGTTACTAGCTTTATTTTAATCTCGAATGTGTTGCAAGCGATTGGCTACAAGCTTGGCGGGATTTTTTATCGCCAATACAAGTGTTTACATAAACATTACTGACCGATGCAAATAAAGTTCTTTAAAATTTCTAATATGTTGTTTCTTTTTAACCACAATTATTGTATTTTATCGTGATCAATATTAAATCCAATCTAAATTTTGCAAAACAATTTTTATGGCATATTTACCTTATAGAACAATTTTTCTTAATAATGCTTTTTTAATAAAAGCGTACAATAAAATCTCAATATTTAGTTACAAATATAAATTAATAATTAAAATATTTGTAATCTTTATCATTTTTTGTTGTTGTTTTTGTGATTTTAATAAGCACTAGTTTAACTGTTAATATTCATTTTGTAAAAAATGTTCAATATTTATAATTTATAATGCAAATATGAATGAAAACATTTTTTTTAAAAAAAAGACTTACGTCACTTTAATAAGCTGTTTTTAAAAAGCTGTTTTTTATCTGTTTGAGAGAATGATAGAAAGCATTTGAGCATCTAATGTAAAATTTTGAAATGTTTTTAGGAAAAGAAAAGAAATAAAATGTTTATTTAAAGAAGAAAAATAATCACTTTTAATTATTGCACAAAAACAAAGTAAAAAATCTAAATATAATTTAACTCGAATACTTGT